>JAJONQ010050371.1:0-22982 GCA_036250385.1 Solanum microdontum
ATACAAAATTAGCTCATGAAATTATAACTTGTTCAAATTTGGGTTGATTAGACAATTAAAATATAGTATGAATTGAGTAAATTGAGTTGTGACCCGCATGTAACACCTCGAAAATTTCTAAGCTAAGACCCGAATCATACTATAACACATCGCAACTCTACTCTTAAAATTTGAATCGTTCGTGTAACACCTCGAACTTTGAGAAAGGCTAAAGAGGGTTAACGGGCAAGTCCACACACCCAAAATGGATCATGTACCCTTCACGGCTCCCTATACAGATCGTTTAAGGGTCCACGACACGTTTAGGGAAAGGTGACCAACCGTTCAAGGCTTCCAAGGTGGGAGTCAATTGGACGGGACCCTAGACGCCCCGTGGTGGCTTGTACGGTCTGTTTATGAGTCCGTACAAGTCACCCATCAACTTTTAAGTTTTGGGTCAATTTCAAACAATCATATCTCTCAGCACATAATGAATTAGGTGGTCCATGACCTATCAAATTAAAGGTTTTTGAGTTACCTTTCCAACGCCACCAAGTTTGCCTCATTTTTAAGTTTAGAGTAAAACGTTATGCCAATTTTAGTGAAGCCCTGTCAGACAGATGAATGTTCAGACGAATGTTCACAGATGACTATATAGCCCATGAAGAGTTTCACGGACTATGGAGCCTTAAATGGTTCGTGAAACCTTCCTTGAAGGGAACTCCGTTAGTTTTTTAAGCTGCAGTCATTTTGGTCTTTTCCCTATGCGCTTGGTATTTAAACTGCGCCGTTTTAACCCCTATTCTAAGTCTAAACCACGACATTTTCACCTAGTTAAGGGCTTAGAAAGTGTTAATCGGTTTTTTTATTTTCATTAACACTTCAAGTCATTAGATAAGGTTCCAAGAGGAGAAAACCTAGGGTTTTGAGCGTTCTTCGAGCTTCGTCGATTTCGCCAAGAACTTTGTTCTTTCAGATATGTAAGGCTATCATCGTGTTGGACTAGTTCGTCCTCACGCCCGACATCTACTTTCAAATTAGTAAAAGAGTAATATGGGGTTGTATCCTTAGATTTTAGTATTCTTGAGATGAGTTGATATTGAGTTACGAGTTCTTGAGTTACTGATTATTGAATTCTATTTCCTTATTATTGAATTGCTATATCTTGCATTGAGATTCTTGAGTTGATTGTTCATGTCTATTTTTCAGCATGAACCCTATTTTTTTGAGTATTCATTGATTTCTTATTGAGAATCTTTTAAACAAAACACAATTGTTTAAACTGAGTTTTGAGAAAGTAAAGTGGAGTTTGAGAAAGAGCTTAACCAAGATTTAAGAAATAGTATAAGAGAACTAAGTATTTCCCAAATGTTTCATTTTTACATAAAGAAAGAGAATATTTATTTTTAGAAAAGTTAAATAAGTTTTTAGAAAGATTGAGTACAAAACAATTATTTTTAAAGAGGCTCTTTTTGAGTAATTACCTCAACCCAGAATGTATGTTTACATTGAGCAAAGAGAAGCTGTTTTCCAAATGAGCAATGAGTTTCAAAGATATTTCAGAGCAATTACCTCTTTTAAGAAGATAGTTTGAATAATTATCTCAAACCAGAGAAAGAGTGGTGTTTTATACATTTGAACAAGGGCATGTATTATTGGGACTAGTATTAAGCACCGATACAAGAGAGAGTTCAAACAACTCACAACCCCTATAAACCATGTCTTGCTGGCATGGGTACAATATCATACTTTTTAGATGAATTCTTAGTGCCTTCGAGAAGAGCTTAGTGGATCCACTTCACTGAGAGGTTCTATATCCCGACACGATATATGACAGTTTTGGCAGTGTGGGTAAGACGGTGTATCATCACGTAGCTCATATTGATGATTGTTAGTTAGAGAATCTTTCAATATAGTTAAAGTGTCATATAACACTTATTATATTGAGTTCAAATATAAGTAAGTATTTTGTAAAGCTTTAAATGATTTAATTCCTTTATTTCCTTACATTCAGCTTGAGTATATTTTATCTCTTACAGTCCTTTCATTTAGTTATTTCGTTTCGGCTATATTACATACTCGTACATTTAATGTATTGGTGTCATTCGAACGACATCTTTTTATGATGCAGATATAGGTGTTCAGGATCATCGATAAGCACTTCATTAAGATCAAATTACACTTGAGATAGCTTGGGTGAGCTTTCTTGCATTTCAGGGGACTTCACATTTATTTTCTTGTCAGTTGTCTTGAGATGTCGTGGGTCTTGTCCCGACATCCATCTTGAGTAATAGAGGCTTCATAGAAGATAGAGTTGAGGAGTCTCTTAGTATTTACTTTTCCTTGAGAAGTTTTTGCAAACTATTAAAATTATGTCGTTGAGTATTTTACAAACAGTTTGAGTTGAGTATTTACTTTGAGTTTAAATGTTCTAAATTTTGTTTTATGCCTATTATCGCTTGGGTAAGTCTTCCGCTAAGTAGTTAGTCAGGACAAGGGTTCACTTGAGGACCATTAATGGTTCTCGAATGTTGGCCATATCTAGAGTGTAGGCTCGGATCGTAACACCGCATTTTAACACAAATAATTGATGAGCCCGATATTTGGAATTATTTAGGGATTTATTTATATAGATTTAATATCCTTAAATGTTTATTTTGTGCCTATAACTGATGTATAACCCTTTATTTCCAGGTATATGGGTTGAAGAACAAAGCAAGGATACTAATTTGCAAATAGGAACAAAGCGAGCTGAAAGAATGAAGAAAAGCAAGTCTGGTGATCGTCAAGTCCACTTGACAAATCGCCGAATGACTATTTAACTGCCTAAAGTTCCAGTGTGCCAAGCCTTGAAGGAAAGAACCAAGTTGGCGAGAGAAAGAAGCAGTCGGTGGATCGTTGAGTGGTTTTGCGATGCAGTGTTGGATCACCCAAAGTTACAGACCTTGAGGATGCTGAATGCAGAGGCCGAAGGGCGATGGAAATGACCAAAGGGCAGCTCACCGAGTGGTTCGGCGAGCCCGACTTACTTCGCCGAGTGACTCTTCGCAGCACATTTTTGGCGAATATAAATACATTTTTGAACATTTAGTTTAGTATCTTAGCTCATATATTTTTAGTTTATTATTGAGTTTTGAACTGGTGAGACATTTTTCTCTAGTTTTTTCTAAGCTTTGGAGAGTTGAAGTTTTTCACTTTTGAGAAATTGAAAGTGGGTCTTTGAGATTCTTCGAATTGGAGCATTGTAAGGACGAATCAATACTTACCCAGTTGATGGATAATCAATTTGGTAGTTGTTTTTACCTTTTTATAATGTCTAGCTAAAACCCCAATTCTTGGGATGTGATTATGTGATTATGGGCTGATTTAGTTTATAGGTATTGCTAATTGTTAGTTTAAATGCTATTTAGAAGTGAGTTCAATCATTAATTGTGGTTTAATTTAAGAATTGTAATTGCAAATGCAGTTCTACCCTTGTGTTTTTGGCTTGCTCGAGAGAGATGTTTTAAAACTAAACTTATTGATTGATGGTCTGTGGGTATTGGGTTGACTTGTGTTTAGCTCGAGAGAGTGAACCCTAAACCCAATCCCACACATTCAGCTCGAGAGAGTGAGTGGATTAAGGTGTGGGTTGTTCTTATTTTGCATGCTTGTTGATGTTAGAGATAAATCAACTTGATTTTGAGTAAATTGTTCGAGAGAAAGTTTATCTCCTCTATAGTCTAGGTTACTCACTACTATCTAGCTATTTTCTAATAGTTGCAATTATCCATTTGTCTATATTAGCCTATAATCAAATCGCATCCCAAGAACCTATCTCATTATTGTTATTTCGTATTGTTTGCCGCTGTTTGTACTTGATAATTTCAAACCAAAACCCCCCATTTGACATTCGTGTCACCCCTGATTTGAATGATGTGTTTATTCGATAATGTTTATTCCGATGACTGATTTGATGATGTTGATGCTTCCTGATTGACTCTTAAACACGGACCGCTCCCTGTGGGATTCGACCCCAACTCATTTAGTTGAGTTTTATACTAAATAGCGATCGTTGACACTTAGAATTGGATGAAGTGTCCTTGAAACATTAAAATCAAAATGACGCCGATGTCGGGGAGTGGTGTTGTTTGAGATTCTTTTGGTGAAGTTGGATTTTATTCTTTTTAGTCATAGTTGAATCTACTTACTTTTAGTTTTGATTTTTGTGTTACTTTTTGAACAGAGGAAATGAGCATGGCTTGTAGCAACGGTAACCAAGTGGACCACCCTCATTTAAAAATATTGATTCTTAGGGATAACATCCTAAATTTCAAGCAAATGGAGGGTGAGACAATCCACGAGTTGTGGCTGAGATTTAAGACACTATTGCTAAAATGCCAAACTCATGGAATCCCAGATAAGATGCTACTGGACTGCTTCTATATAGGTCTTGGTCCTGAGAATAGATGAGTGGCTGACCAACTTTCTCCGGGTGGTCTAATACGACAACCCTATGCAATAGTATCCCAACTCCTTGTCACGACCCAAGGGTACCCCCTAGACGTAACACGACGTACTTGACCCCAAAGGGGTCGCATATAAGCCCTTAGCATAATCATACACATAAAGCCATAGGAATGATGTGGAAAATTTAATTTTTTTACAATCAAAGTCAACTTCTTTTTCATAAACGAAAATAAGAGTCTAGACCTTGTCTCAATCACCATCTAGTACAATAGAGAGTACAAATAGGGTCAACACCCTTTACATCAATAAAGTCTCAAAAATAGAAAGTACAATAGAAACTAGAAATGAATGATGTCTTGTCCTCGAACCATGAGGATTCACCAAGCTTAGAGAATAGTTAACCCAAGCTTCTATTGAAGGAAGAAGTACGTCTCAACGATCGGAACCTACACTCATAGTAAATGTAGAAGAAATGGGTTAGCACATAAAGTACTAAGTATGGAAACATGCATAAAAATCCTTGAAATATGATAAAAATGACATTTTTGTTAAAAAGTATGCATTTGTCATGTTTGGAAATCAACATGCACTTTCAAGGTAAAACACAAGCCATAATCACATTTATACTTGTAACATAGTAAAATCATTACCTTAGCAACCCCTAAGGAACACTTGTGCAGTGTATGGTTGACATCCCATAATACCAACCATACTAAGTACTCCTTTGAAGCTACCTTAGTCATACATATCATCTTAGACCTCATCATAATCAATAGTCATACATAAGGAAATAGTCATGTACATTACTTTGAACATAAGGAAAGTCATTCATAGAAACCATCCATTCAACATACATGCATACATTCATGTCTCATCATAGCATAAACAAACCATCCTACAATCCCTTTCAAAGTCTACTTGTGCAATGTAAAAGTAAAGTCCCTTACCCCATTCCTACTAAGTAAAACTCATCGACAAGTCATAGTATAGTTTGTGTCCTATTCGTTATCTTGTCATGTAGGGAAAATAGCCTTAACTGACATAGACCATGTGAGCTACATGGAATCCGGTGTCATGTAACCCCACACCAAAAGAAGGTGTCCTACTTGCCTAATGTAGAACTAAATGTATTAGCTTTTAGGTGGTTCCACTAGCTAAAGTCCGATGTGGGCACATAGTTATAGGATATGCAGATTGCTTCTAGAAACTCGACCTATTGTATTGGCGGAGGAGTTTCCATCTCATGAGAATAATCTAGATGACCTGGCCTATTGTATTGACGGGATGGCCTCTACCTCATTGGCCATATCCATTCGGTGCTAAGCATTGTTTCCCAAATTATACATAATTAGTCTTGAATTGCATTTACATGTGTGAAGGAATATTTTGCCCTTCATTCAATACAACTCATAAAGTGGCTCATATATTCAATAAAGTGAGAATGTACTTTCAACCTCAGAATCGTCATTAACATGTGAGTAGAACTTTCACATTATATTCATAGTGTTTTCATGAGAATGACCTTTTAATCAACACAACAACATTATCATCATCCTACACAATTAATACAAAGTCATGTGTGAGGGTAAGGGGAGAATGATCTTTCAACAATACCACACTTTACACAATAGTCATAGGATCTTCACTTTCTAAGTGAATCATAAGTTCATACACAACTTTTATCAATATGTACAAACCCTAGCAATTTACCCCCTCAAGGGTCATGAATCATGTCTCACAATTAAACCTAGAAATACTACACTAGGCATTTAGAAAATAAGATTCAATAACTAAAATAACATAGACTCAATTCATAGTATTCATCTTGCATCAATACACCCATCACAATTCAAGAAATTGGGGTCACTTGGTAATTCACGGGTTCATGGGGAATTTTACTATAAAAATCACCATTAAACAACAAATCAACCATAATATAAGACAATTGACCCATTGAAATCATTTTTAGGAAGAACCCATGGCTAGATTGAAAACCCTAGTTTTTGAAGAATCTATCATTTCGAAATTAAAGAGTTGAAGGGCTTCATGGAGAAAAGTATTCCATGAATCAAGATTCCCATACCTTGATTGATGTTTTCCTCATGAAATTGGAGTGAAAAGATTGGAACTTGAACCCTAAGCTTGACCTTGGTCTTGTTCTTCAATGGAGTCGTAGAGAGAGAATATTTTGAGAGGGAAGTTGGTTATGTTTGAGCCTTGAGAGTTATGAAGGGTTAAAGAGTGGTTAATAGTTAAAAAGTATTTATATATGTTTAAATAACTAATATAAATAGTCCCTAACCTTAACTTAATTATTTAGTAATTAATCAAAATGTTTAACCCTTGGCCGAATTAAGGCAGCCTTTACAGGTGTGACCCACGAAACCCCCATCTATGGTCCGTAGGTGGGGTGATGCCACATACTAGTGAACGTCGTTTGGTTCAGAGAAGGGAGAGGACCAGGGGAGAAATGGGGAGACTAAGTCTCGACCCACGACCCCCACCTACGGGGCGTGGGTCCACCCACGGTTCGTGGGTGCCCATCCGTAGGTCATGCTGTCTTTTGACAGCTTTTTGGGCCTTCACTTGGGTCCTCCTCAAGGACCCTTGGGGGGTCCTTGGGGGTCATGCCTTGACATGTAGGTCCTAAAACATTAGTACTAAGTTAGGGAGGTCATTTTACGACTATTATCTTCATGTTAACCTTACTTAGGACCCTAGACTACAAGTTAGGCTCTAGTTTAGGTCATTAGATTTTTGGGGTGTTACATTATCTCCCCCTTGGAAACATTCGTCCCCGAATGATGATCTAAATACCAAACTAAGTTAGAAACTCTAGACTAGCAGCCCATCATGCATGAAACATAAAAAATGTGCAAAACTTACAAATGCACCAAAAGGAGGAAACTTCAATTCCATTTCAAAACATGGTTAATGCAACACAAGGAAGTCGGAACTACATCTACCAACCCTATACACATGAAACTCATCAATTCACATAAGCATAGGAGGAACTACCTTCTCCAACTCAAGCAAGCTCAACACAATAATATGGAGCCAATATGTCATTTCATCAAAACATAACTAAGCATGTTCATCAATTCACTTTATGAAGTCAAATATGCAATCATCATACTAAAATGCAAATCAACATGAGGATCATATATATAATGAAAACTCAATATATGCTAAACAGGAATCCTCACAAGAACATGCACAACATAAGGAAATCATAAAGAGCACTTATAGCGCATAGGACTTCCAAAACACCAACTCAAGAAAACTACTTACCTCAAGTTTGGATAGGAGTAGAATGAAAAAAATGAGGATAACGGGACTTCATATCGGCCTCGGCCTCCCATGTAGCACCTTCAACTAAGTGATTCCTCCATAAGACCTTAACGAAGGCTACTTCCTTATTTCTCAACCTCTTCACTTACCGGTCCAAAATCTCAACCGAGACTTCTTCATAAGAAAGGTTCTTATCAACTCCTAAACCCTCTAAAGGAACTATGGATACCGGATCACCAATTCACTTCTTGAGCATGGAAACATGAAACACCGAGTGAACCGGGGCTAACTCATATGGCAAGTCTAATTCATATACAACTTTCCTAACATGTTTCAAGATTTGGTATGGGCCCACATACCGGGGACTAAGCTTCCCCTTCTTACCAAACCTCATCACATATTTTATAGGTGAGATTTTCAAGTAGACCCAATCACCAACCTCAAATTCAAGATCCCTCCTTCTAATATCGGCATAAGATTTTTGCCGACTTTGGGCCGTCTTTAACCTCTCTCTAATGAGTCAAACTTTTTCAATGGCATCATAAACTAGTTCGGGACAAATTAACAAACTCACCTACTTCAAACCAACCAACCAGAGATTTACAGCTCCTACCATATAGTGCTTGAAACTGAGCCATGACAATGCTTGAGTGGTAACTGTTGTTGTAGGCAAATTCTATCAATGGGAGATGGTCATCCCAATTACCTTTGAAATCAATCATACACGCCCTCAATATGTCCTCTAAGGTTTGAGTGGTGTGTTTCTCTTGACCATCCGTTTGAGGGTGGAAAGCGGTACTAAGTTTAACATTGGTACCAAGCCCTTGTTGGAATGCCTTCAAAAAATGTGAAGTAAATTGAGTACCCCGATCTGAAATTATAGACAAAGGAACCCCATGCAACTTCACTATTTCCTTGATGTACAACTTGGCATAGTCTTCCACCGAAAAAGAGACCTTGATAGGAATGAAGTGAGCTGATTTAGTCATCCTATCAACAATGACCCATATAAAATCATGTTGCCTTCGAGTACGAGGCAAACCCACCACAAAGTCCATATTCACCTCCTCCTACTTCCAAGTGGAAATATTTATATCTTGGAACAAACCTCCCGGATTTAGGTGTTCGGCCTTAACTTGTTGACAATTCAGACATTTTGCCACAAAACCCGCTATATCCTTTTTCATACCACTCCACCAATAGACTTCCCGTAGATCACGTTACATCTTGGTGGCTCCCGAATGAATAGAATACCGCAAACCATGAGCCTCTTCTAAAATTTGCTCTATCAAGCCATCAACATCCAGAACACATAACTACCTTGGTACCTAAGCACCCTATCTTCTTCTTAGGAGAAAGCTTCAACGGACTTGTTGAGAACCGATTCTTTCAACTCCATCAAAATAGGATCAAGGTGTTTCTTAGACTTACAGCTACAACGAAAGATGATTCGGAACTGTGATGGACCATAACTCCACCCTTGGTGGAATGCACTAGTTGGACACCTTACTGGGGCAACCTATGCATATCACGAACTAAATTCTTCTTCTCATCTTCTACATGAGCCACACTTCCCATGAGCATTCGACTTAGGGCATTCACAACTACATTGGCTTTGCCGGGGTGGTAAAAGACACTCATATCATAATCCTTTTAAAGTTCTAACTATCTTCTTTGTCGGAGATTCAAGTCTTTTTGGCTAAACACATATTGAAGACTTTTGTGGTTGGTGAAAATATCTACATAGACCCCATTAAGGTAGTGTCTCCATATTTCAAGGCAAACACCACCGCCGCGAATTCGAGATCATGAGTTGAATAATTCTTATCACGTACCTTGAGTTGCCTCGATGCATAGACAATCACTTTATTACGTTGCTTAAGGACACATCCCAAACCCACTCGAGAAGCATTACAATATACCACAAACCCATCGGTACCCTCGGTAAGGTCTAAATCGGAGCGGATGTAAGTCTATCTTTCAATTCTTGAAAGCTTTTCTCATAAGCCTCCGACCACACAAACTTAGCTTTCTTTTGAGTTAATGCCGTCAATGGAGAAGCAATAGAGGAGAAACCCTCAACAAACCTCCTATAGTAACCGGCCAAACCCAAAAATCTTCTAATATCGGAAGGAGTTAAAGGTCTAGGCCAACCCTTGACCGTATCCGTCTTCTTAGGATCTACCTCAATACCTATGCCAAACACAATATGACCAAGGAAGGCAACCGACCTTAGCCAAAACTCGCACTTACTATACTTAGCATATAATTGGTGGTCTTTAAGGACTTGCAACACGATCCTCAAATGATCCATATGTTCACCCTCACTTCTTGAATAGATCAAAATATTGCTAATAAAAATGATCACAAACGAATCAAGATATTGCCTAAATACCCTATTCATTAGGTCCATGAATGCCGCCGGGGCATTGGTCAACCCAAATGACATAACCACAAATTCGAAGTGACCATGACGGGTCCTAAAGGCCGTCTTAGAAATGTCAACCCCTTTTACCCTTAGTTGATGGTAACCCGAACGAAGATCTATCTTGGAGAAATAGTTAGCCCCTTGAAGTTGATCAAACAAATCGTCAATTTTAGGAAGGATGCTTATTCTTTATAGTTATCTTATTCAATTGGCGGTAGTCTATAAACATCTTAAGGGACCCATCTTTCTTTTTCACAAATAATACCGGAGCACCCCATGGAGATATGCTTGGTTGAATAAAACCCTTGTCTAACAAGTCCTTGAATTGCTCCTTCAACTCTTTTAATTCGGTTGGAGCCATTCTATAGGAAGGGATGAATATGGGTTGTGTATCCGACAAAAGATCAATGCCAAAGTCTATTTCCTATTCGGGAGAAATGTCGGGCAAGCCATCGGGAAAGACTTTTGGAAACTCACTCACCACGGGGACTGACTCTAAAGAAGGTACCTTGGACTCAATATCCACAACCCTAACAATATGATACATGCACCCCTTGGAGATCATTTTCCTATATTTTAGATATGAAACAAATTGACCTCTAGGAATAAAATTCCTCCCTTAACACTCTAAAATTGGCTCTTTTGGAAATTGAAATTTGACCACCCGGGTCCTACAATATGTTGAAGCATACCATGCATGCAACCAATCCATGCCCAAAATTACATTAAAATCAAGCATGTCTAATTCTACCAAATCAACCAAAATGACTTTATGGGACAAAGAAATAGGACAACTCCTATAGACTCTTTGCCACTACCGAGTCACCAATCGGGGTAGACACCGAAAAAGGTTCTTCTAACACATTGGGGAGTATTTCAAATTTCATAGCCACAAAAGGTGTAACAAAAGACAAAGTGGCACCTGGGTCTAACAATGCATAAACATCAATAGAAAAGACTTGCAGCATACCCGTCACAATATCCGGGGAACTCTTTTGGTCACCTCGGGATTGAAGAGCATAAAAACGGTTCTTCTTAGAAGCATCGGAGTTTGAACCACTAGAAGGAGTTTGCTTATCATATCTCCCTTTGGCCATACGGGTTGTGCAATATTTCAATTAATGGCCACTCTTTCCACAATCATAGTACACATCCATGCCAGCAAGACATTTACCATCATGTTTCTTACCGCACTTGGCATAAATAGGCCTCACCATAGACGATCCACCACTATCGCCTCCTTGAGTCTTAGGGTTAGACACCCTATATTTGTTGACCCTTAGACCACTAGAGGAGCCTTGGTTGGAAAACTTCTTCTTGAATCTTGGCCTACCTTGACCCTCGAACTTACCCTAATAAGAATTTCCATTATCGGTCCTTGCCCTCTTTAGACCTATCTATTTTTCTTCCTAAGCCTCGTCTCCTCAACTTTTTGAGCATACATCATTAGACGTGAAATGTCCATATTGTCATGAAGCATTGCCGTACGTTATTCTTCCTCAATCGAGTCGGACACACCTGTCACAAATCGGCTCATCTCATCTCTAGGTTTAGACACCAATGATGGGGCATACTTGGACAACTTAGTGAATTTCAAGGAGTATTCTTGGACACTCATACCTCATTGACGAAGGTTGATAAATTCCTCCACCTTTGCTTCCCTCTTTTCTCGTGGAAAAAACCTACTAATGAATGCATTCTTGAACATTTCCCAACTAATGGGACCCGCTCTTATAGCCCTATTATCCTTCTATTGAGTATACCATACTTGGTTCACATCCTTCAATTGATACCCGGCTAGTTCGACTTTGTTAATAGAAGTCATCCCCATAACATCCATTATCTTGTAGATCTCTTCCATAAACTCTTGTGGGTCTTCATTCACTTTGGATCCAAAGAACATATGAGGGTTCATTCTAGTAAAGTCTCTCAACCTTGAGCCCATGGTGCTCACATTAGGGTTTACTCGGGGCCCAATATCTCGGTTGGCTTGGGCTTGAATGGTCACGGCTTGGGTTTGAGTCGTCATGAGTTGAGTCAATGTTTGGAGAGCCGCCCTTATCTCCACATTAGTCATAAACCCTTCATCATCAGGAACTTGAGGATTTTGAGAAGCTTGGGGAGGAACTCCCTCATTCACATTTTCCTCTTCCACCCTCCTTACATTCACCATTCTTGTATTCATTACCTATAATCACAAGAGAAGGGTTAGGGAAAGGACTTCATAGAGTTAGGACTCCAAAGCATGACTAAAGAGTAATGAAAGAAGTGAAAGTTCCTAAACATCTTATAGCCTCTCATTCATAAGTGTGGCGCCACACTCATGAACAAGACTCTACTAGATGTAGTTCATGAGACATCAATCCTAAAATTATCCCAAAACCTTATTCTCTGATACCAGGTTTGTCACGACCCAGGGGTACCCCCTAGACGTAACACAACGTGCTTGGCCATGAAGAGGTCGCATACAAGCCCTTAGCATAATCATACAAATAAAGCCACAGGAATGATGCGAAAAATTTAAAACTTTTACAATCGAAGTCAACTTCTTTTTCATAAACAAAAATAAGAGTCTTGACCTTGTCTCAATCACCATCTAGTACAATAGAGAGTACAAATAGGGTCAAAGCGTTTTACATCAATAAAGTCTAAAAAATAGAAAGCACAATAGAAACTAGAAATGAATGATGTCTTGTCCTCGAACCATGAGGACTCACCAAACTTAGGTTATTAGATTTCCGGGGTGTTACACTCCTTGATCACATGACTAAAACCAACAAGGAGACAAAGAAGGACCAGAACTTGGCCACACTATTGACTCAGCTGGATCTTTTGGCTAAAAAGATTTTGGAATTTGAAGTACTGTACAAAAAGAAAGATAGGTACATTTCCCCTCATGAGCGTAGAAATCCTAAGGATTATGAGGGTGGGCAATTAGAAGAGGTACTCTCACTCATTCTCCACAAAGTCGAAGAACACGACAGTGTCACGATCCGAGCCTACATGATGTGAGGCTAAAAATACATATTTTTAATCACTACTTCCTCACATTTATTATTTATATTTGTCATTTTTGAGCATGAATTTTATGAATTGTGTTAAATGGTATATTTTATTTGTAGGATTAAATTGGTGGGAAAATGAAGAAGTTTAGAGCTAAAACGAATTAAAGATGAAAGGTTGATGAAGGAAATCAAGCAGGCAACTTAATGGATTAAATTTATTAAAATAATATATTTCTATATATGGTGCAAATATGAACGCCAATTCAATTTGAATTAGGCTTATGACTACCACGTGTCAGTAGCGAAGGCCATCTAATTATTTGGAAGGCGGCGGCAACAAAATATTCCAGAAATAGCAAATAAGTTACGGAAATCAATTCCTTCCGGGTTTTGATTTCCTAATTTGTTTGGACTCAATTATTTTATTTAGGGTTTCCTACATCTATAAATAGCGCATAGAAATAATTATTTGAAGCCAAGAACCAAGATACAAGACACAATATAAATTTTCTTCTAGCTTAGGAACTTTGGAAGAGCCGCCGTGAAGGAAGAGTTGTGGTTTATTCTTTCTTCTCCTTTATTATTTATTTGTATTCGTGATTAATAAAAGATAGTTTAGCTATTGTTCTTAAATTTTTATGATTAACACAAGCATATTTATTTTAATGAATTTTGATTGTGTTTTTTAGATAATGAGTAGCTAACTTTTATAACTAGGGTTGTGGGAACCATAAGCGATTAACAAAGTATGAATAATAACTAAGTAATTCGTGAATAATGTTGAAGCATGCATTGATAATTCTTTCGTCTAGAAGTCTTTTTAACGGTGGCCAACGTTAGAACTCACCTTGTTGCTACTTACCGGACCAAGGAGGTAATCAACAAGAAAGAATTATCAACATAGATTTAATGTGATACTATCTAATAGTCTAGTGTTGATTGGTGCGAAGTAATAATTAAGCCAAACATCGATTATGATGTCTAATATGAGGTAAAGGTAAGGGTTAGTAAATTATACACTCGTAGCCGGACCAAGGTGCGGGGTGAAATTCTCTAGATGTCGGACCAAGGATTTAAAGATACCTAACTTATCACTTTGCATGTAATACACTAGAAAATGATTACTATTATTAGGATTATTGCGTTATGAGCTTATGGGGAACACATTCCTAGTTACTTTTAATAATCTGAATATAAATAAATACTCAGTTCAAAGCTATCTTTTTATTGTTTTATTTTATTTCAATTTAAATTCCCCCTTTTTATATAACGAATATCGAGTTAAATACTTGCTATTGACAATATTCTTCCATATTCTTTGTGGGATTGACCCCGACTCATAGTTGGGTAAATATATTGCATACAATAGTTTATATTTCTTTTGAAGAAGTATATTTGAACGTTATCACTACACCCGAATGTGATACGGCGTACAAGACTCCTAAGAATCTCATACAAGCCTCATAGCATTCATGAACATAAGAGCATAGGAAAATAGTGCGGAATTTAAAACTTTTCTTTACAATTGAAGTCATTTTTCATAAAAGCAAATGTAAGTCTTTCTATACTTTGTCCCAAACCATCTACAACACTTTGAATAAAACTTTGGGACATGGCCCATACAAAGCTCTAAACATAAAATAAATTACATAAATGGAAATTGTGGGTTTGTCCTCAAAACTATGAGGACTCACCAAATCTTCATCTCCTTGCTCCTTAGAAACCTATCTCCCAAGAATAGAACATCAAATCTCCAAACCCTACACTTTGGTAAAAAAATGGAGAAATACGGGTTAGCACATTTAATATACTAAGTATGATAGCCATGTAAAAATCATGGTTAAAACGGACATTTGGTTGAAAACCATGCATTATGCCAATTTTGAGAAAACATTATGAACTTTAGCAAAAGGCATAAGATACAATCACATTCAACATGTAAGCCATTTCATCACATTAGAACTTAATCAACATAATCAACATGTAAGCCATTTCATCACATTAGAACTTAATCAACATATAAACCAATTCATTACATTAGAACAAAATGAACATATAAGCCATTTCATCACATTAGAGCCTTCACCTTAAGTAACCCTAAGCTATACTTGTGCAATGTGTGTATCGCATCCCATACCACCATCCATACTAAGTATCACTGAGGCCACCAAAAGTGAACTTACCATTCTTCCTTTTCATCTTTAGACCATACTTATGCATAAGGAACATAAATATTTCATAAGTCATGACAAGGATATTAACTCATAATACAATCCAAATAAAGCAAGCATCATTTCATTAAGAATTTAAGTCAACATTCTTCAGTAACTTCATTAAGAGCACATTCATTCATTAGTCATTAAGAAATTAGAGAACTCACTATATCCCTCTCAAAGCCTACTCATGCAATGCATGAATGGCATCCCATACTACCACCCACACTTCATAGAACCTCTCAAGTAACCATAGTGCACATCTCACATGATGGGAATAAACATTCACTGACATAAACCATGAGAGCAAACCATGGAATCCAGTGTCATATATCCCCACACCGTAAAGAGGTGGTCTACTTGCCTAGGGTAGAACCGGTAACATTTTAATTATGGGATAAGAAATATGTTCATTAAAACCTGGCCTAACGTGAGGAGAGCTTCCATCTTACCAAATCCACTCGGTGCTTAGCCTCCATTCCCATAGAGTATTTCATTTCCGTTAACATTATTGTACTAGAGAGGGACACCAACATTAGGTCTACCGACCCAAAGTACATTACACAAAAAAGAACTACAACCATTAGGTGTACCGATTTAAGGTACATCATCAGGATAGCTCATTGAATCCTCAAGAAGGGCCACAACCATTAGGTTTACCGATACAAGATTCATCATTTCACACATGAAAGGGCCACCAACATTAGGTCTACCGATTTAAGGTTTATCATCACATTAGTTTCAAGACTCATCATGAAGGGCTACCACCATTAGGTCTACCGGTTCAAGACATAGCCTAGAATACTTCATCATTCATCTATGAAAGGGCCACCAATATTAGGTCTACCGATTCAAGGTTTATCATTACATTCATTCATAGACTACTCATGAAAAGGCTACCAAGATTAGGTCTACCGATTCAAGACAAATCCTTACAATACTTCATTAGTCATTTATGAAAGGGCTACCACCATTAGGTCTACCGATTCATGTTCATTAAGTAAAGATACATTAGTTACTCAAGAAGAGGATGTCTAAGCCTACCAATTCAAGATACAACATTCACATTACTTTCATTTATACAAGAAGAGGATGCCTATGCCTACCAATTCGAGATACAACATTACATTGAAGAAACCGTTCACATTCTATCATCATCATTCATGAGTTTCAAATTGAGAAATAGCCTTTCTATAACAACACAATTTCATTCTAAACATGATCATAATACTTTCATTGAGATTACACACATATACTTCACATTATAATCATACATTAATCCTTTATAAAATTTCCCTCCAAGGCTATGAATCAATCTCAACCCAAACATCTAGAATACTACATTAGATAAGGGAATTAACATGATTCAATAACTAATTCAATATAATCATAAAAAATTCAACATGATCTCATAATCAATCAACCCAAATCACAACCTTTAAATTTAGTATTTTGGGGGAAACATGGGTTCATAGGGGAATTCCTCATAATTCACCATTAATTCATCAATTCCATTATAAATCATCCTGTATAAACCTTTGAAAACATTTTGGAATTGAACCCATGCTTATATTGAAAACCCTAGCTTTTTGGGGGATTTTGAAAATTTCAAATCATCTTTTGAGAGGGCTTCTTGAATGAAACTTAATCAACGATGAACACTACCATACCTTTAGGGAATAAACTCCACAAAAATTGAGTGAGAATGGTGAGATCTTGAGCTTGAAAGCTTGACTCCTTTTTCTCCAATGGTGGTTTCTAGAGAGAGAATATTTGGAGAGGTGGTAGTTTCAAATTTGTGTTTGGGAATAATGAATTGAAAAAGGTGTTTTAATACTTTTAAAAGCCTTAAAATACTTTAATTATTCAATAATAATCGTCCCTAACTTAACTAACCTTAAAAGGAATTTACTAGGTTACCCCTCCACTTGTCCGAACTTGGAAAGCAACACATGCATGACTCACGAAATCCCACCCACGAACCGTGGATGGGTCCACGAGCCGTACTGACACATCGTGGTTTGGGTTTGGAGTTTTTCATCTAGGCCCTTGACCTACAGATGAGTTCCACGGGGCGTGGATGGACCTACGGGGGGTAGGTCCCATACGTGGGTCAAAACTTTTTGACAGCTTTTTGGTATTTAAGCAGCTTTGGGGGTTTAGACTTTAGGGTCCTCCTCAAGGATTGGTTGGTCCTTGGGGGGGTCGTACCTTGACGTTTAACCCCTAAACTCCTCAACCTAAGCTCGGAAACTCATTTCACAACTTCAAACCCCATATCAAACTCAATCACACACTGGTTAGGCTCTAGTTTCACTTAAGAGTTTTCCTAGTCGTTACATTATCTCCCCCTTAGGAACTTCATCCTCGAATGAAACTTTAAATACTTAGGGAAAATAGAGACTCAAGACTAGCATCCCATCATGCATGAAACATCATAAACAATGCACAAAACTTAGGAGGAAACATCAACTCCATCTCAAACATACTTAATACAACACAAAATAAAGTAGGAACTACATCTACAAACTCATTATGCATGAAAACTTCAGCATTTCTCATTTCATTGGAGGAATTACCTTCTCCAACTAAAATCATGCTCATCATAACCTCATTAAGCACATTATGCAATTACTCTCTAAACATATTTAGGCATGTTCAACAATTCACCTCATGAAGCATATAGACAATTCAAAGTAAATGCACATCAACAAGAGGAACATAAATCATGAAAACTCATTTTCTCATTTAAACATAAATTCATCTAGAACATGCATAACATAAGGAAACCATGGAAACACATAATCAGACATGACTCCAAAACATGAACAAGCTACAAGGAACTATATATTTTAAGCTTGAATAGGAATAGAAGGAAATAGATAAGGATATCGAAACTTTCAACAACCTTACTATTCAACATACCATCTCCTCCTTTGGGAGTAAACATATACCAAAGCTAACATAAAAATAACATAGGGACCTCAATACAACTTTCACAACTAAAAGGAACTATCAACATACTAGTGCTTTCATCCGGAAGAGCTCCTTTGTCCACTCTAGTAGCATTCTTTACTAAAACCCTTACTAAGACACCACTCCTCAACATTTTTTTCATGGATGGAACTTCTTTACTATTCTATTTCTTAACTTGCTTGCTTAAGATCTCAACCGGTACTTCTAAACTAGGGAGGTTCTCATTAAGCAATTCTTGCTCACAAACAACCTTACCAACACCACTCAAGGTCTCATATGAGTCTACCAAACTGGGTCTAAACTTCTCAAACTCACTACACCTCTTAAGGAGAGAACTTTCAAGCAAACCTAACACATGAAACATCAAGGATACTCAACGACCTTGCTATCTAAGCATATTATCACCCCCTTGGGAGAATATACAAACTCATTTAGGCAACATCTCTCTCAATTCTAATGTCGGAGCAAATCATCACTAAACCTTCACACTCATCACACAAGATGTTTCTAAACCAAGATGAATTACACTTCTACCCTTATTTAAAAGAAATCTACTCTCCCAACACATCTAGGCATTTCTAAAATACTTTATTCATCAAATCTTTAAACATACCTCAAAATTCATCACCATAAAGCAACTCATCTATACCAAAGGTTGTTGACACCCAATTTTAGACCTCCACATTATAGATTAATTACTGAGCTTCTTCAGTTTCGAACGAATAAAACAATTAGTTTTATAAAATCACAAAAGAAAAATAATATAGTTTGCAAGTTATTTTAAATAGTTGTCATTTTTATAATTTTTAAATAATATATGTGTTTTATATAATTATGTATATAATTAGTATATTTTTAGAATATTTGAAAATCATCACAAAAGATTTTACATTTTAGTTAAATATTTTATTAATTTAATTTAGTTTAAATTATAGTTATAATTTTGAGTTAATTAGTTTGCAATTAAATTAATTATTTTATAATTGATTTAATTATTTTCATTTCGTTAAGATTAAGAAGCTCATTGATTAATTTATATAAGCTTGTCTTATTTAAATTTTGGCCGAATTCACTAATCAATTCAATTTTGCTACGTTTTGAACCTTATTGGGTTAGATTGTTAATTAACATGGCTAGCTACAATTTTAGCCAATCCCATACCTTATCTCTAATTTGGAGACCAATTGTGGGCCTTTTTTTTTTTACCTCTTTTCAGCAGCCCAAATCAATTCCCCTTCTATTTTCCACTAACCCAGGCCCATTCCCAACCTTATTAGCAGCCCATTCCCACAAAAAGACCTACCTACACAGTACAACAACAACATCGACCAAACGATTCCAACAATACCCCAACCGTCCCGACTCTATCTTCCGCACTACAAACGAACCCAGAAATCGAAGCCCAGAAACGCTGCAAACTAGCGATTCCAATAGTACCCCAACCCCATTGCCCATACTGGTCTTCTTCTTCTTCACGCAAAAATCATGTCAAACCCGAAAATCCAGTAGCAAATCTCAGCGCAACAGTGTCCGCCCATACGCCTGTCATCCTCACATCCAGTCGTCTCCTTTTTTCCCTTTTTTGCGGAGTCACAGGCTGCACAACGTCTTTCATTGTTGACTTTGGAAAAGAGGAAAGGAGATTCAAATTTTTTCTCTTGAAAAATCCAACGGATTTCCCCCCCAAAATGGCCCCAACTTCCCCTATAAATAATCCTTTACATTCAAGTGATGAGGACAAGTTTTGAAATTGGGAGAAAACATGTTTTAGAGCTTGGTTCTTTGACAATACCCATTTTACATTCAAGGAATTTTTAAAACGATTTTCTAATTCTAAGTTCTGAGAAAGGTTTCATTTGATGTTATTTTGAAATTCTTGGTTTGCTGCTAGAGTCGAAGTTGTGCGAGAAGTCGCTTTCTTTCAAGCTTGTTGTCGTCCAGTCGCTGCCCCGCAACAGGTGATCTTCGTCCCCTTACTTTTACTTCTATTATTGTCTTTGTATAAATGTTATGTCTGTTGTAAGAAAAATCATGTGTCAAGAATAATTTTCATTTGTTTTAGCTATCATGAAAGTGACATTTTTAAAAAAATAAAATATGTTTTTGATTTAATTTGAGGCCTGGAGATAATTGAGTTCATATGTTTTTCACATTTTAGTTATTTCGAATAAAAAAAAAGATATCGTTTGGAACCAGATGATGATATGTAATCTGTTTTTGGTTCCAAGTTTGGCTTTTATTTGTATCTCTATGTGATAAGCAATTTTTAGTTCATATATTCCTATTTAAAAGTGGTTTTAAAAGAGATGAATATTGTTCTTGTTTAGTTGGAAATGTTATGGAAATAACATGTTTTTTTTTCTTGAGTAAAAAATGTAAATAAAACTATGTGTGTAGGTTTTCCCTGTAGTTTGGTTTCCATATATATATGAACATAGACTTTAAACTCCTTTCCTAATCTGTAATTAGTGTAATTGTAAGCATAAGTTTTCTTCTAAATATTTAGCAGTTACTGCGTGACATTGTCAAGTAATCATGGTTTAAAACTCATTCTTGTCCTAAAAATCTTTCTCATATAGTAAGAAATTTATAGCCTTATATTTGCGTGCATTTTATTTTAAGGCAGAAGCAAATTTTCATATTTTATAAAAAGATGGCTTTTTTTTTTCTTTTTTTAGTTAGAATACTGTGTTGATCTTGCTTAACCCATTTGCAAGTTTACTTCATGTTCTTATGCATACTATTTTTTAGTCTTGGTGTACTATGTTATATGAAGCATGTGCATAAGTTTTCTTTCAAAAATCTTAAAATCTCTAAATGTCTTATTTTAAAAAATAATAATAATATGATTTTTCAAGTTCCTTTCATATTTTTGTTAACATATATGATATATGTGTTTAAGTCTATCTTCTAAGTTTCAGATAAATGGTTTGTTTTAATTCTCCATGTGCCCTAAAAATGTAATTTTGTTACCTTTTGAATGAACTTGAGATTGGACTTGTTTGGCAGTTTGGTTATTTTGAGTTGGTTTAAAATCATCAATATATCTTGTCGGATGCTTTCACTTTGTATTTTGGATTGTATTGTAAACTTAAAAGAGCTTATATTTCTTCCATGGCAATAAACTCCTTTTTTTTCGTTTGGAAACCCCAAGAGGTATGAAATTGTCAATTCTTTCAATAGCTAACCCATTTGAGATCTTTTTTTTAGATCTCTAGAATGGAGGTTTGAATTGTTTTAACCTCTGTATGTGACTTGTGCACTTCTTCACATTTGTTTAAGTTAATATTGATTTATTACTAAATTTGGAAAAAAATAAATAAATCTCGGATATATGTTATTTCTGACTGTCTAAGCTAAAGGATTAATGTGTTTTGATATAACTGTATCAACTAATGGCTTTTGACTCTCATAGTGATCTTATTCTTTCATGTAGGATAATTTAGTCTAATTCTTTATCTTATTTCTAATCCAACTGCAAATATTTTGGAATGATCTCGGTATTACTATTGTTGATATTTTCTTAGAGTGATGATTTTTCCCTCTTGCTTAAAACTATAATTTTCTCCTCTCCAGGAAGTCGTAGTTTTGAGTTTCAGATTTTGTTTTGTTTTACTTAGTTGAATATGTTTCTATTACTATTATTAATATTTTGATGAATTCTTAGTTAAATCTTTGTCCTTGTGTTGCCAGCATTTGTAGTGTCACTTTGCCCTCAAGTGTAGTAGCCATCAAATCTGTTTGTTTGAGAATAGAAAGATTAGATTTTTTTTGCATATTAGTCGAAATAATTGTTGAATGTGTCTTACACATGATTAAAGAATGCATTCTTCCTTATGTTTTCTCTTCTAGTGTGCTTATTCAAAATCAATAAGTTTGTTACCATTATAGGTGATTTGATCCTTGACTCATCATATTGTGGTATAATATGGTATAATTGTTTTAGTATTTATCCACTTGGTATTCACACTGTTAAACATTCTAAGATTATTAAGTGTGTTCTAACTATTGCGCTTCCATTTAGCTATTGATAGGCAATTGAGCTTATTATTATCCTACATGCTTAATTATTTTAGTAGAGTTTCATTATGATTAATTATTAATCTTTATCTCTATTCTCGCATGAAATTTTGATCCGAGATCCCTTGGACTCATCTTTCTCCATTTCATATTTCGGATGGGCCATAAAGGCCCAAAATTCTTTTATCCAGTAATCCAACCTTGAGAAATTGAAGAACAAGTCTTTGGAGTTGATGTACAAGTCCCGAAACGCAGAAAAAAGGGTTGTATACATCAGATATACACTCGTATACAACAACTGTATACCAAAAACGGGATTGAGCCAAAAGCCCAAATCAGCAAAGAGTTTGGCCCCAAAAAAAGGGGGCCCAAATTCATTTACCCTTTGCCCTTTAAATTATTTTATTGTCTTTATTTATTGTTTGTTTTCTTATCATTAACTCTAACTTTATAATTGTGAATTAGCTTAATTAGATTCCCCAAAAGATGAGTTATTTTCTTTGTGTTGGTTTAATTTTAATACTTTTTTTTTGTGTTCATTTATTTTATTAATTAAGTATATTGATCAAAATTTTATATCTTCAATTAAGTTAAAAATTCGGTTCTTAAAAAGTGATGTTC
>JAJONQ010050372.1:0-18662 GCA_036250385.1 Solanum microdontum
GTCTAATGTCCCCATCTCGCCTTTAAGTTCATGTTAAATGATTTGTTGGATTTTATAACTTTCGGTGAGAAACCTGGTGTCGCCAAAGGCACTCGGCAACTCGCCGACTGTCTATTTGTTAGCCTTTTGGCTGTAGCCCTGAACCTTGTTTACACTGTAACATTTTTGCTCACTGAAAGGTGTCGACTATCTGCTGAGTGGACCTACACTTCACCTAATTGACACAATATTGAAACCAATCCTTTTGGTGAGCACGATTCAGCTCGCCAGAGTAATTGGGTGACTAGCTGAGTAGTTTGGCGAGCCTCTCTGCAAATGCTTTTCAATGAATGTTATTAAGTTATTTTTAACTTTTTCTTAACATGTTGCAGATATGGTGAGAACAAACCTTGACGAGCCACCCCACAAAAAAGCACGGGGTGTTACTATCAACGAAGAAGGATCAAATCCTCCAAGAAGAGGAAGACATGAAGCACAACCAGGTGACAAAAGGCAAAGGAAATAGGCCTATTTCTGACAGGACTTCCAAGCCTGACGATGACCAGCTACTACGACCCCGGCGTCCTGAACCTCGGGCTAGATCTCAAACCATAGCTAACAGAACCTCTTCAGCTTCTACACCAGCAGAATCAGTGCCAACTCTGGTACCTCATGTGGATCCAGTTCCACCAATGGTTCCTCCTCGCATACTTATGAATAGATTAAAAGGTGATGGTTTGCGAACCATCCTCGAAGAGAAATTGTTATCTACAGAAGGACTATAGGGTAGATACTCCAATGTGCAGGAAATACTAAATTGGCACAGGTTTCAAATCTTCACCAGGCTCCGTGGCCCCTATGTTCCTTCATGAGTCTGGGAATTCTACGATGCATATGCTACTTTTGTGCCAAAGAGTAACAAGAAGGTTGGTGAGTTTAGACCGATTAAATCGGTCATGGTACGGGGTGTGGAAGTCGGGTGTTGCAGCGATATCATAAATGTTGATCTTCAGAGAGCTACAGGGTTCAAGCATGATTATGAAAGCCTGGTGACAGCCCAGTACCTGGATGACTTGAAGGGTTGGCTTGCACCACTTCTCTTTGACGTCACTCTGAGGTAGATGGATGCAGGAGTACAGATCGAGAAGAAGGATCTGAATGTAGCTGCCCGGTATTAGTTTGGATTCATCAACATCCCCATCATGCCTTCACAGAACAAATCTATCCTCCGACATGCAAATGCAGCTTGTCTAGGGTCTATATTAGGAAAGATGCGGCTTAATTGGGAGTCATTATTGAACATGAGATAGCCATAAGGGCCAAACAGAGACAGACCTCCTTGCCATTCCCAGTCCTAATGACGGAGCTTTACCGGCGTTAATTTTGATGTTACCCCATCCTCCTCAACTGACATCCGGCGTATAAAGGACAATAGCACCAGAGAGGAGGCTGACATGAGGAGGGAAGCTCCAATCGACACCTCCCCAGAGGTGGATATTGGCTCGTTACCTGTAAAGACACCTTTGCCTACTCCGACCCCTTGGCCTTCAGGTACTTCTGCCTCTACTTCTGCTTAACATGCTCCAGGCACGTCCACTTTCTTCCAACAACCCAGGATTACTTAGGCGATGATCCTGAAGATGGGGTACCTTGCTCAGTCCACGGATGTGAGAGCTATTAGACTGGAGAGAGACATCCCCTGCATGATTAAGGCTGTTATATTAGTTGCATTGACGCCCCTACGTGCTTCTGTTGATGATCTGACCGCTAGGGTCACAGCCTGTGAGAGCAGGCAGGGGGTGATCTCTGAGGTTACGACTTTGAAATCCGAGGTAGTAGACTTGAGGAAGGACGTAGACTATTTGAAGTTTATCGACTTCACTTCATTGATTCAGACTGCAGATGACGTAGATGCCACTAAAACCTCAGGGATTCCTACGAATACCACTAGAGATATACATAGGAAGGAACTTGCAGTTGATGAGGGTCCCCTCTTTACCTCCACTTCTATCTTACTTTATTTTGACTTTTGGATTTTGTGCCATTTGCATTTGAGGTCAAATGATTTTTGTTTGTGGTGGGGTGAGGCCTACCTTTGTTCATATTTTTTTTGTTATTTTTGGGTTAAAATCTATAATTATGATATACACTGCTTTTCATGGATGTTTGAGCTGGTGGCTCCTTTTGTTTCAAATTGCAAATGATTTTGACCCTTTCGAATTTTTTTTGCATTTTTCCACCACCTCTTGTATGTACTTGATAGTGGCCGGTCTTTAGCAAATTTAAGTCTCGGTTTGGATCAATACCGATGACTTGAATAATGCTCATAATTGAACGAACGTTAATGAATGGCTTCGATGAGACCAAATGAAGTTGCATAGACAATATGTGAATTCTTTGCATCTGGTTGTGATAAGCCATGTATCAAATTGATTCTCTTGCGATGAACGTTGCACACTAGCGAAATTGTGGAGTCTTGTTTGACTCTAGTGTTGATGCCTTGTGTGATGAGCTTACTCTGAACCTTGCATGATAACACCTAGAATTTGCCCCATTTGTGCGGTCAACTAAGTAAGGCTATCTCTTGATATGATCTTAGGCAAATTCGAAGAGTGTAATCCAATTTGACATATACTTCTTTTGTGTCCTACCTTGTGGGTGTGTGAACCTCTTTTAAACACCCCCTTGAACCTTACCTTTCTTTGGAAGAAACTTGATGACAACATGACCTTTCTTGACCCAATACCCTTAATCCTCGTGAATTGTGGTTGATTGAATAGCCAACTTAGGCCAAAAGCCTATGTTGGGGGTGTGGTGAAAAGATAAGGGCAAGTCAAGAAGTGCAAGGAAAGTCTTCTTTAACCCATGGTTTTGAGAAAAATGGAACCCTTCCATACAAAAAAAATGAGAAAAAGAGAAGAAACGAATGAAAAAGAAATGTTGTGGAATAGAGTACAAAATAAATGGGGTTCTCAAACAGTCCATGGGAAGTGAATAATAGGATGACTTATGAGCACTAAAGAAAATGAGGAAGAGGAAAGGAAGTGTTGTGAGCACCACATTTCATGAGAATGAAAGTCAGTGAGCCTAAATGACCATACATGTGTACTCAGCCCCATTACAAGCCATGTAAAGACCTTTTTGATCTTGAGTGAGCTGAAACAAATGTCGATTGGACAATACATGCAAACCTATTGGTGAAAGCGTTCATTGTGTTCTTCTTTGTGAGAGTGAGTGTTGCATTTGATTCCACAACTTTAAATGATTAAACCTTTGTGTGTGAAAATGGAATCATCCTTTGTGTGAGGGCATTTGAATACTTTTGTTGAGCTTGAACTTGCATTTAAAGCAAGTATTGCAAGCGTGAGAATCTTTGGTAATGGTGTGTCATAACTTGAATCTTGTGTAGCACTGCTTGAGACATCCTTTTTAAACTGCTGAACTTGACTTTTACTTGAGGAGAAGCAAAAGTTTAAGTTGGGGATGTTGATGAGTCCACAAATTGGACTCATTTAGGGCTATATTTTGATAGAATTAATGTCCTCAAATGCATATTTTGTCTCAATATCTTATGAAAATCCTTAAGTTTCAGGTATTTGAAGTTTGAGGCAAAGCATGGACAGTACTTGGCAAGAAGGAACAAAGCGGCTGAAAAAAATGAAGAAATGAAGGCCTGAGGATCGCCGAGCCCAGTTGGCGAGTCGCCGATCAACCTGGAGATCTCCTTTTTGTTCCAGTGTGCTGAGCCCTGAAGGGAAATATCAAGTTGGCGATGAAATGGAGCAGTCGGCGTGTCACCGAGTAGTTTCGCGAAGGAGTACCATATCGCCCACAGACTCAAAGTGTGAAGGGGCTGAAGGTTAAAACAAGAAGGCGATGAAATCGACCAAAAGGCAAATCGCCGAGTATATCGGCAAACCCAACTAACTGTGCCTAGTGATCCGCTATAACACAAATTTTCAAACACTATAAATACCTGTTGAAGTTGTAATGAATGAAGGAATCAAAAAATCAAGTCATAGACAATTTTTATTTGAGACTTGGTATATTTTCAGTTCGAAGTTTTAGAGGGTTTTGGAGACTTTGTTCTAAAACCTTGAAGATTCAAAGGGTTTCACTTTAAGAAATTGGATGTGGGTCTCGATGATTCTTCACTCTTGACGTGTTTTAAGAATTAATTCTTCATACCCAGTTGATGGAAACTGATATTGGTATAAATTTTTATCTCTTTTACAGGTCTAGCTAAAACCCCAATTCTTGGGGTGCAATTTTGAGAATATGGGTTAGATTATTTGTTGGGTTTTGCTTGTTGATGGTTTATTTGTTATTTAAATGTAATCTCATTTAGTAGTTGTGTATTAACTTAATGGAATTGTAGTTGCAAATATGATTTCATCTTACTGTTTTTGGCTTGCTCGAAAGAAAGGTCATAAAACTAAGACTAGTAAATTGATAGCCGGTGGTATTAGGTCGACATGGGTTCATATCGAGAGAGTGAATCCTAGTCCTTTTCCCATACATTCAGCTTGAGAGAGTGAATGGGCTAAGGCGGAGGTTGTACTTAATGCGGCAACTTGGTGTTCGAGAGAAACTGAGTTGATTCGGGGTAAGTTGCTCGAGAGAGAATTTACCCCCACTATAGTCTAGCCTAGTCTCAAATACTCAACGCATTTACTATCAAAAGTATGTACCTGATAGGCTAGTCTATCCCGTATTCTTATCACATCCCAAGAATCTCGTCCCTCTATCTCGTTTTCTTATATATTTACTGTTTTTGTTATTAGTAAAATACAAACCCCCATTTATAATTGACGCTTGCATCACCCCTTAGATTTAGTATGTTTATATTCGATAATATCTATAGCTATGACTAATTAGAACTAAATTTAATTTTTCTATTAATTCTCCAAACCACTCCCTGTGGGAACGATCCCAACCCTTGGTTGGGTTATATCACTACATGTGATCGTATGACACTTGAACCGAACTACTGTTAGTTGATTACGTCCTTAAACATTAATACACTAGATGTGAGATATCCTATCGCCAACAAGCATTGTCGTACGACATTATTTTGCTACTATGTCGGACACCACGGTCAAAAACCTAGTCATCATATCCGTACGATCCGACACCATAGATGAAGCATACTTGGATAGTTGGGTGAATTTCAAGGCAAACTCCTTAACACTCATGCTACCTTGCTTAAGGTTAATGAAGTCTTCCACCTTAGATTCCATCAACTCTCGGGGAAAGAATCTATCAAGAAACTCTAATTTGAACACTTCCCAATCTATTGGACCCGCTTCTGCCGGCCTAGCATCTTTACATTGTTTATACCATACTTGATCAACACCTTTCAATTGATAAGCAACATACTCCGCTTTCTCTAACAAAGTCACCCCCATAATATCAAGCACCTTATAAACCTCATCTATAAACTCTCTAGGATCCTCTTTCACCTTGGAGCCATAAAACTCCGGAGGGTTCATCCTCAAAAACTCCCTCACTCTAGATATAGTAATACCCACTATTGGATTCACCGGAGCTACCACCTCCATATTCACTTGTAACATCATGGCTTGAGCCAACATTTGGATCACCGACCTAAACTCGACATTCGTAACATTCTTATCCATCGGGTTAATCGGAGCTCTGGGAGGCACCTCTTGGCCCTCATTACCATTGTCATTCCTCTTAGCATTAGCCCTTGTGGTCGTCATATCCTGAAAACCATAGGGCACAAATTAGGAGAAAGATCTACTAAAGTTGAACTCTCAGGCACGACTTAGAGAATAAAGAAGGGATATCCTAATCACCTAATAACGTCTTATTCATAAATGTGGCGTGCATCAAACTTGTGAACAAGGCTCTACTAGACGAGGTTTTGAGACAATACTAAAATTATTCTAAACCACGTGATCTGATTGCCAGGATTTTCACGACCCATGGGTACACCCTAGATGTGACAAGGCATACTCGACCTTGAAGGGTTCTTAAAAAAGCCTGAGGAGTCCAAGATTTGGACTCATTTAGGGATTTGTTTATATAGATTTAGTGTTTTCAAATGCTTAATCTGTGCCAATAATTGATGTTAAATTCTTGATTTTCAGGAATATGGATTGAGGAACAAAGCAAGCACACTAACGGGCAAAAAGGAACAAACCAGACTAAAGAAATGAAGATGGGCTAGCCTGAGGATCACCAAGAGAACTCAACATGTCGCAGAGTGGCTCATCAGCCCGCCTAAAGTTCTAGTGTGCCAAGTCCTGAGGAAAGAAACCAAGTTGGCGACGAAAAGGAACAATCGTCGGATCCCCAAGTTAGTCTGCGATGCCAAGCTAGATCGCCCAAAGTTACATAACCTAAGGATGCAGAATGCCAAGGCGAAAGGGCGATAGAAGAGACCAAAGGGCGGCTCACCATTTGGTTCGATGAGCACGACTTACTTCGCCGATTGACTCTTCGCTACACATTTTTGGTGTCTATAAATAGGATTTTGACATTTAGTTTAGTATCAAATAATCTTTAGAATCAATCTTTAATCTTTTTGAGCATTGGGAGATAGTTTTCTCTAGTTTTTCCTTATCTTTGAGGGATTGAAGAAATTCACTTTTGAGAAATTGGAAGTGGGTCTTTAAGATTCATCAAATTGGAACATTGTAAAGATGAAATTACTCTTACCTAGTTGATGGATAATCAATTCGGTACCTATTTTTATCTTTTTATAATGTCTAGCTAAAACACCAATTCTTGGGGTGTGCTTATGTGATTATGGGCTGCTTTAGCTTATGGGTATTGCTAATTGTTAGTTTAAATGTTATTTAAAATTGAGTTCAATCATTAATTGTTGTTTAATTTAAGAATTGTAGTTGCAAATGGAGTTATATGTTTGTGTTCTTGGTTTGCTCAAGAGAGAGGTTTTAGAACTAAGATTATTGATTGATGCTTTGTAGGTATTGGGTTGACTTAGGTTCAGCTCAAGAGACTGAATCCTAAACCCAACCCCACACATTTAGCTCGAGAGTGAATGGATTAAGGTCTGGGCCGCTCTTAATTTGCATGTTTGTTGATGTTCTAGAGAAATCACTTGATTCAGGGTAATTGTTCGAGAGAAAATTACCTCCCTTATAGCCTAGCCTACTCACTGATATCTAGCTATTTAATAATAGTTGCAATTACCCATATGTCTATATTAGCCTATAATCAATCACATCCTAAGAATTCATCTCATTATTGTTAATTCCTAGTGTTTTTGTTTTCTTTTAGTTAATAATCAAAACCAAAATCCCCATTTGACATTCGTGTCGCCACTTAATTTGAATGAAGTCTTTATTCGATAATTTTTATTCCTATGACTGATTCGACCACATTTATACTTCCCAATTGAATCAGAAACACGTCCCGCTCCCTGTGGGATTCAAACCCAACTCATTTAATTGGGTTTTATACTGATTTACGATCATTGACACTTAGAATTGGAAGTATTGTCTTTGAAATGTTAATTAATCAGAATGGTGTTACTGTCGGGGAGTGGTGTTGTTTTAATTTCGTTTGGTGAACTTGAATTGTGTTCTTTTTAGTCATACTTGAATCCATTTATTTTTAGTTTTGGGTTTTGGTGTTGCTTGTTCAAACAGAGGAAATAAGTGTTAATGGTAGCAATGGTAGACTGGTGGGCCACCATGATGACATTGGGAATCTCAACGATGTCAATGACCCTAACCAAATGGGTGGTGTTTCTGCCATTCGTTTGCCTCCAGCAGAAGGAAATGTTGTGTTTCACATCACAAGCTCCATATTGAAGATCCTCCAACTAAAGGATTTGTTTGGCGGGTTGGCTCATGAGTATCCCAATGAGCATATAAGGAATTTTTGTTGATGTTTGTGGACCGTTCTCCTTTAAGAACATATCTCAAGAATAGGTCCGGCTAAGGTTATTCCCATTTTCTCTAATGGAAAAAGCATGCAAGTGGTTGGCTGAGTTGCTTAGAGAATCTATCACTTCGTGGGACGAACTTATTAACGCATTCCAAGTGCGATTATTTCCTCCTTTGAAGATGATGAATCTTAGGGACAACATTCAAAGCTTCAAACGCTTGGAGAGTGAGACAATCAATGAGACTTGGCTACAGTTTAAGAAGATGGTTCTGCAATGCCCAACTCATGGATTGCCCGACAACGTTCTGCTGCAATACCTCTACAGAAGCCTTGATTATGTGAACAAGGGAGTGGCTGATCAACTTTCTCCGAGAGGTTTAATGCAACAGCCTTATGTAATAGCATCCCAACTCCTTGAGGGCATGACCAAGATAAACTGGGCATTGTACACCCGTGAAGATCAAGTCTCTCCTCTTACTTATAAATTGACAAAAGAGCAGATTGACAAAGCTCAAGAGAGAGACGAAAACATGGAAAAGATGATGACCCAGCTAGATATTTTTGTCCAGAATGTCATGGATGCTGGTGCTTGGAGTGTTAATGTTGTGGGTATTAGTGGTATGAACCATGATGAGGCTAAGTTCGAAGCATTATACAATGAGGAAGTGAACTTCCTAGCCAACCAAAGAGGAGGTTATCGTGCTAACACCCAAGGCCGGGTAGAAACCAAGGTTGGAATATGGATGAGGGTTGGAGAGACCATGATAGAGAGTGGCGTGATCGTAATGCCACTTGGAAGGAAAGAGATGGGGAGAAGGATATGTATGTTCCTCCCCACGATCATCAAAATCCCAAATATTTTGAGGGTGGTCGGACTGAGGATATGCTTTTGCATATTCTCAACATGGTTGAAGGGCCCGATAAAGTTTTGAAGGAAATGAAGGAAGATGTATCGACTCTCAACCATACAATGACCTCTCATTTCGTCTCTATCAAGCAGTTGAAGAACCAAATGGGTAAAATTTCTTCACATCTAAACCTGAGACAATAAGGGGGGTTGCCTATTGATACTATGACAAACCCCAAGAATGATGTTTGAATGGGTACTTACGTAGTGCCATGACATTATTTAAGGCGCTTCTTGGGAGGCAACCCAAGTTTTTAATGCTTTTTGCTTTGTTTTCGAATAACGAGTGTTGATTGTGCAGGTGGAAAACTGGAATATGATTAATAAATGTAGGTTGGCGAGACAATAGTCCAGTTGGCGACTTACCAAAGAGGTTGGTGAGGCCGACTTGGACCGCCGTTGGACTCAAGAAAATATCAGGTTGGAGTCTGCAAAACTCGGTGGGTCTTTGGACAAATCGATGACTATTCGAACAGTCAGTGAGCCCGACTTTGTCCGGCGTTTGGACCACAAAGTTGGTCCTGTAAAACTCGGTGAGGTAAGTCACCACTCGGCGCATCACCGAGTGGTTTGGTGAGGACGACTAATACTGCCAAAAGGGCCGCAAACTGAAAGGTTTTAAAAAGCCAAAGGATTAAAATTTCAAACTCTTTCATATTCCGTCATCTTAGCCTTGTACAATAACACCCGTACTCTAGATTTTTTATATTTTTGTAATTTTATAACTTTTTGCTCATTCATCTCGTGCTTGGAGTTGGATTTCATTGCCGCCTAGCTTTTTAAACTTTTATTTCAGCATAAAGGTTGGTTTTTCGAACCACGAACTCTTGAATAACGATTGAATTCGAATGCATTTGTTAGAATCTTGTTGTTAGGTGCTGGGTCTATACTGAAGTTGAAGTGTTGTGCTAGCTTGCCTGTCATAGTATAGTAATTGTGCTTAATTTGATTAAAATGATTATTTCTCAAGTTCATAATTTGTTGTGTTGCGGTAATTATTTGTTGGGTCTAGTTGGGTGAAGTCTAAGTAAACCGATTGTGCTAAATGATGTACTTTTCCCAATGATGGAGGGTATGACGTCATTCTTAAAGGCAAAAATTGTCAAATGACCAATTTTGGCCAAACTGGGGGAAGCGTGAGTACCACGGTGGCATGGGTCGGACGGGTCTAAGCTTAATTGCATGAGTGTGTTGTTTGATTTTGATTTTTGGGGTTGTGGATTTGATTTTGGGAAACAGGGTTGAAAATTGGCACGTTGGGCAGTTTGGCGAGCAGGGTCGAGCTCGCTGAACCACTCGGCGGTTTGCCAACGTCCCCCTAGATCGCCCTTAATTTACTATTTTGGCTTAGTAAGACTCTGTAACTTTCGGCAGGAAGCCTGAGCTCGCCAAGTAGCGAAGATATTCTTTGATCACCCTTTCTGCGTCCCTAACCCCTAAAGTATGTTGTAAAATTTGGCAGGCTAGTCTGAGCTCGCCGAGTGCTGTCGGTGATTTGCCGAAGGGCCCTGCACATCACCAACCTACCCTTTTTTCTGGAAAATTTTGAAGTCAGTCCTTTCGGCGATCCCGATCTGTCTTGCCTATGTGACTAGGTGAGTCTTTCTGCAACCTGTCTTTTGCATTTTCTTTAATTATTTCTAACTTTTTTTCGATGTGTATTGCAGATATGGATATGACCAACTTGGACGAGGTTGGTATGTCGCCCCGCAAATGAGCACGGGGAATCGTTATTAATGAGGGAGCAACAACTTCTCCTAAAAGAAGGGAATAAAGCCCCCTGCAAAGGGAGGCCAGGGCAAAGGAAAAGCTCCCATTGAGGAGATACCGAAGTACAACTCCGGTAGTGATGGAGAGTCTGTCAATTTTCAAGCCTCATTCTCAGAGCCTGAGGATGACCAGCCACTACAGACCAATCTTGTTGAGATTCATGCCCGAGTTCGTCAGAATCCATCTAGGATCTCGGAGTCTACCCCTCATATTGCTGATACAGCGCCAACTTCGACACAGATGGTGGTTCCAACGCCACTAGTTCAGGGTCCTCCTCCCCGACTACTCAACATGCTAAAGGCCAAGGGATGTAGGTCAATTCTTGAAGAGAAGAGGTTGTCTACAGATGGTGTGGTGGATAGGTACCCTGTTGTGTGGGACACATTTCGGTACCGCAGGTTCGACTTATTCACCAGGCCCTGTGGCCTACATATCCCTACCTGGGTTTGTGAGTTCTACACTGCATATGGTTGCCTAATACCTCAGGGGAAGAAGAAGGCCAGCGCCTTTAGACTGGTAAAGTTTGTGGTAGTTCAGGGGAAGACAGTGGGATGCAACAATGATCATATCATTGCTGCACTTGACAGAGCTACAGGGTTGTAGCATGAGTATGAGGGCTTAACTACAACACAGATCTTGGATGACCTTAAGGGCTGTCTTTCTCCCCTCATTTCTGACACCACCCCGAGGTGGATTAAGGTAGGAGCTCCTATTGAGAAGAAGGACTTGAACATTGCTGCTCGGTATTGGTTCAGCATCATCAGCAATTCTACCATGCCCTCGCAGAATGAGTCAATTCTCCGCCACCTGAAAGAAGCCTATCTTGGATCAATCATCTCCAAGAAGCAACTTAACTTGGGACTCATTATTGAGTAGATGGCCATGAGGGCCAAACAGCACCAGACGTCCCTTACTTTCTCAGTACTACTGATTACATAGTTATGTCAGCGTTCTAGAGTTCCTCGTGATGAGAAGAGGGACATAGAGGTCACTCTAACATCTTTCACAGATATCTGGCACATAGAGGCCGAGTACACATGGGAAGAGGTGGATAGGAGGAGAGCGGCTCCGGTAGATGCATCCACAGAAGTTTATTTTGAGTCTATACCTATAGAGGCATCTTTGCCTACTCCGACCTCCGAGCTTCAGGTACAACCGTTTCCACTTCTTCCCGGGCTCCTGTTTCTTCTGCTACTTTTTAGCCTATAAGGATCACTTAGGACATGATCCTCAAGATGGGGCACATAGCCCATTCTGCCGATGTGCGGGCTACCCAGCTAGAGGTCGAGGTGCCCTAGATGATTGAGAGGGTTATTACAACAGCGGTGAAATCACTCTGGACGTCATTTGATTATCTCACAAAAAGAGTAGAGATCTGTGAGAGAGGATATGGGGTTAATTTAGAAGTGACGACTTTGAAAGTCGAGGTTTCTGATTTGAGGAAGGACGTGGACTATGTGAAGTCCACAGACTTGACTTCTCTGTTCGAGGCAGCTACGGCCCAGGGTATTCCGGGTAGTTCTGATTTGCCTGTGGCTACCACCGGAGATGGACTTATGGATGATGTGGTTGCTGCTGAGTCGGAGGTGTAGACGGATGAAGAGCAGCTTCGGGAGCTAGATGCGGTTCTTTAAGATGATCTAGCTGACTTAGAGGATGATATGTTCGAGACCGCCTAACATACCACTCGGAGAGATACCACTATGGTTGGGTCTAGTGCGGTTACAGCTGATGAGGTTACAGCTATTGTTTTTGTGATTTTGATGTTTTTTGTTGCATTTGAGGACAATTGCTTTTCTTTTGTGGGTGGGGTGAGGCATATCAATACCTACCACTTCTGACTATATTTTGTATATATATTGGGTTTTTTGTGTTTTAAATTGTGTGTTGATTCCATCTTGTGGATGTTTGAGCTTGTGGCTCCTTGTTTCGAATGGAAATAGTTTATGACCAATTTTGAGAATTTTTGCCACCTCTTGTGTGTTTGATTATGGTTGTTCCTGTGTAAATTTGAGTATCGATTATGATCAATACTGATGACCTGAATAGATCTCTTAATCGAACAAAAATGAATCTGCGGCTACAATAAGGCCAAATGAAGTTGCGTAGACAATGTGTAGACTTTTTGCTTCTCGTTGTGACTAGCCGGTTATTGAATTGAGTCTCTTGTGATGAACATTGCACACTAGCTTGAATGAGTCTCATTTGATATTAGTGTCAATGCCTTGTGGGATGAGCTTACCTTGAACATTGTGGGTGGTAACACCTAGAATTTGCCATGTTGGTCCAGTTGTCTAAGTGATGCTCTTGAAATAATCTTAGGCAACGATTTTGATGAGTGAAAAAATTTGACAATATACCTCTTTTTGTGGCCAACCTTGTGAGTTGTGTGAACCTTTCTTGAACCCCATTGAGCTTTATGCTTTTCTTTGAAGAAACTTGAGCAAATATGGCCCCTATTTATCCATTAAACCATAACTTTCATGAAGTATGATTTGTTTGAATAGTCAATTTAGGCCAAAAGACTAAGTTGGGGGTGTGGTGAAAAGAGAAGGTAAATCAAGAAGTGTGAAGAAATTCCCCTTTGAGCCATGGTCTTGAAAAAGATGGAACTCCTCCATATAAAAAAAAGAAAGAAAAGAAGAAAGCAACAGAAAAAGAATGAAATAGATGTGAAATAAAGTTTTGAAAGTTGCAAAAAGAAATGGGGTGTCCGATAGTCCATTGGAAGTTGAATAAGGGGATGAATTTTGAGCATGAGTAAAAATGCTGAAAAAAGGAAGAAAAGTGATGTTCATACCATATTTCATGATGGTAACAACCATTAAGCCTAAATGACCATACCTTTACACTCAGCCCCGTTACAAGCCTTGAAAAGACCTACCTGATCTTGAGTGAGCTGAAACAAAGGTTGATTGGAAAATAAGGGCAATCCTGTGGGTGAAGTCATGCATCTGTTCATCTTTGTGAGTTACAGAGTCGTATGTGATTTCGGAACTTTAAATTGTTGAGACATTGTGTGTGAGAATGGAATCATCATTGTTGTGAGGGCATTCGAGTACCTTTGTTGAGCTTGAACTTACATTTGAAGCAAGTATTGTGAACTTGAGCATCTTTGATAATGGTGAGTTAGAATTTGAATCTTTGAGTGCATAATTGATCCTTGCATGAGTAAGTTTAGTCTTGTTGTGTGTATTTATGATTGAGTCTTATGTAGCACTGTTTGAGACATCCTTTTTGAACTGCTGAACTTGAGTTTTACTTGAGGACAAGCAGAAGTTTAAGTTGGGGTGTTGATTCGTCTGAGATTTGGACTCATTTAGGACTTTGTTTATATAGATTAAGTGTCCTCAAATGCTTAATTTGTGCGAATAACTGATGTTAAATCCTTAATTTTCAGGAATATGGATTGAGGAACAAAGCAAGGACACTAACTCGCAAAAAGGAACAAAACAGGTTGAAGAAATGAAGATGGGTGAGCCTGAGGATCGCAACGAGCACTCGGCGTGTCGCCGAGTGGCTCATTAGCCCGCCTAAAGTTCTAGTGTGCCAACTCCTGAGGAAAGAAACCAAGTCGGTGACGAAAAGGAACAATCGTCGAATCCCCAAGTGAGTCCGTGATGCCAAGCTAGATCGCCCAAAGTTACAGAACCTAAGGATGCAGAATGCCAAGGCGAAAGGGCGATGGAAGAGACCAAAGGGCGGCTCAGCATTTGGTTCGGCAAGCACGACTTACTTCGCCAACTGACTCTTCGCTATACATTTTTGGCGACTATAAATAGGATTTTGAAGATTTAGTTTAGTATCAAATAATCTTTAGAATCAATCTTTAATCTTTTTGAGCATCGGGAGATAGTTTTCTCTAGTTTTTCCTTAGCTTTGAGGGATTGAAGAAATTCACTTCTGAGAAATTTGGTAACTATTTTAATCTTTTTATAATATCTAGCTAAAACCCCAATTCTTGGGGTTTGATTATGAGCTGATTTAGCTTATGGGTATTGTTAATTGTTAGTTTAAATGCTATTTAAAAGCGAGTTCAATCATTAATTATGGTTTAATTTAAGAATTGTAGTTCCAAATGCAGTTCTATGTTTGTGTTCTTGGTTTGCTTGAGAGAGAAGTTTTAGAACTAAGATTATTGATTTATGGTTAGTGGGTATTGGCATGACCTGGGTTCAGCTCGAGAGAGTGAATCCTAAACCCAATCTCACACATTTATCGAGAGAGAGTGAATGGATTATTGTGTGGGTTGGTCTTAATTTGCATGCTTGTTGATGTTCGGGAGAAATCACTTGATTCAGGGTAATTGTTCGAGAGAAAATTACCTCCCTTATGTCCTAGCCTACTCAGTGATATCTAGCTATTTACTAATAGTTGCAGTTACCCATATGTCTATATTAGCCTATAATCGATCACATCCCAAGAATCTGTCTCATTATTGTTAATTCCTAGTGTTTGTGATTGCTTTTAGCTGATAATCAAAATCAAAACCCCCATTTGACCTTCGATTTGAATGATGTCTTTATTCGATAATTTTTATTCCTATGACTGATTTAACCACATTAATACTTCCCAATTAAATCTGAAAAACGTATCGCTTCATGTGGGATTTGACCCTAACTCATTTAGTTGGGTTTTATATTGATTTATGATTGTTGTCACTTAGAATTGGAACTAGTGTCTTTGAAACGATAGTTAATCAAAGCCCCTTAGAATATCATAACATAAAGCAATAGAAATGATGTGGAAATTTTAAAACTTTACCCATACAATCTAAGTCTTTATAAAGGCAAGAGGAAGTCTACAAAACTTTTGTGTCAAACCATCTAAACTCAACTTGAATATACTTTGGGACGCTTCCCATACAATAGTCTAAAACATAAAAGAATGACATAAGGAATGGTGATCACATCCTCGATGCTATGAGGATACACCAAATCTTCAACTGCTTTGCTTCTAGAAACCTATCCTCCAGAAAGGAACTCAAGATTGTCGGATTCTACATTTGATAAGAATGTAGGCAAGAGTACGTTAGTACAAAATATACTAAATATGTTAGGTAGCATAAAATCATAAGAAAATATCATAAACGGTTAGCCAACATAAGCCATAAGCCATAAGCATAAGAGATAATAACATAGGCATAAGCATAATCTCCAACATAGACATAATATGAGCATAAGTCAACATAAAGCACAGTCCAATATCATAGGAGATAGCACATATTCATAACATGGTCAAATAATTAGACCTTCATATCATAAGACAACCATTTCATAAGCAACCTAAAACCATACTTGCGCAAGGCATGAATAAGACCCCATAATCACATTCACACTAAGTATTACTTTTAGGTCATCATAATCATACTTACCTTACTTTGGTCTCATCCTTAGCTTGCTTCTCATGGGCAAGGGATTCTTCACCTTTAGTCAAACATATCGTGGAAGACAACAATAGCAACAATCCAAGCTAAACATGCATCATATAAAAGAATATTTCTTAAGTAGCTTCAAGTCATACTTGTGCAATGCATGGATAAGACCCCATAATCCTAACCATACTAAGTACCACTTTAGGCTATCATACATACTCTTTAGTTATGGACTAGTCCCTCTGTTTAAACCTTAGAATACTTTGAGGTACTTCTCAAGCACATCTTAGTTCATTACTAGGTTGAACCCTATGAGATACTCCCTTGAGGATATCTAACTTCATTATTTCTTTTTAACACTTTGGAGAAACCTTTTAAAGTATGTCTTAGTTCATTTTACTCTTGTAACACTCTGAGATACCTCTCTAAGTATGTCTTAGTTCCTCTTGAACACTATGAGATACTTCTTTTAAAACGTCTTATTTCCATGGATACACAGATTGCTACTAGAAACTTTAATTCCACTAAGTGAAGGCTTCCATCTCATGAGGCCTAATTTGGGAAACGCCGGACTCTACTATGTAAGAGTTCCCCCTTACCTTGGAATGTCTGGACTCAACGAGGTGTAGTTCTCCTTCAACTTGGAGCCCATCTCATTGTCAATATCATCTTGGGTCAAGCATACATCCCATTAGGATAACTATTAATTCTTACTTAACTCATAACTCATGGAGGGATGTCCTTGACAACCCATCCATGTTCAAGTGATGCTATCACTTTATGAATTCAAACAATCATAAGGTAGTCTAGGTGAGTATAGGCCTTTCACCACAATTGTACCTATTAGACTACTATTCTCATATAGACCTTACACTCAAAGCCTTTGCATACATAATTCATCATATTAGCTTTACTGTCAAAGCTTTACTTTTTACAATCATCATACATATCTAGATCGCAAGACATACTAGTCACATGCTTTATTCTTAAGCAATTTTAATAGTATTTAATCATAAAGAGTCAATCTCAACTATCACTAGTCATGGTCCATCACATATACTATATTTTAATTCAATTCATGTTTACATGCTTCTATTCTTGAACAATTACTATACATATCATCAATTCTAGAAGATCATCTATGAATCCTCAATTTCCCTTCACTAGTCATAAACCCACATTACTTTGATTTCATCAAATTAACTAGTGTTAATAATAGAAAACATGTAATTTCATCATAATATCATGATTCACTACTAATTCAACCATAAAAAATCAATATCCACTCAACTGGATTCATACTCAACATAACCCACAAAATTGGAAGGAACCATAAATTGGATTGGGTTCTCATCTTCACAATTGAGGAATTTCTAGGGGACTCCATGAATAGAATAATCCATGGATGAGTAAGATAATATACCTTGGATATAAATCCCTACAAAGCTTGCAACAATGGAGACTTGACTTGACCTAAATTGATCTTTTTTTTCTTCTTCACTTTCTAGAGAGAGGATTTTTAGGAGGGAATTGGGTTCGTTTTGGTGAATTGAAATAATGACTAGGATAAATGATTGTAGGGGTCTATTAGCTTTATATAGGTCGTTTAATCTACTATAAAACCACACCACTTAACCCCTAATTAATTCCAGAACATTCCCTTAAACCCCTAATTTACGTGAGTTAAGACCTCACTGCCCCCAACCCATGAGACCACGTCCACGAGTTGTGGGTCCACCCACAGTCCATGGTGGTCATCCATGGATGACGTCCTTCAAGTCCTCATTTAGGGCCCCTGACCCACGAGGCCATCCACATGGCGTGGACCCCCCTATGGGGCATGGGTCCCCTCGTGGGTGGGCCGCCTTGGGAAAGATTCTAGGGTGGTTTTCTAGTGTCCTTTTCAAGGACCCTCGGTTTGTTCTTGGGGATTCATACTTTGATGTTTTAAGCCTAAACCCTTCATTCTAAGTATGGGAAGTCAAATATACGACTCTAACCCTCACGTCAAGCTCTGGTTGACCTACTAAACTACAAGGTGTTACACCTCTAGTAAGGTCAACACTGTGGAAGTACTCAACCGCGTTTTCAATTCCTGAAAACTTTTCTAACAAGCATAAGACAATTGAAACTTTTTGTTCTTTTGCGTCAACTTTGTCTAAGGGGATGAAATAGATAAGAAAAAACCCTCGATAAACGTTCTATAATAACTAGCCAACCCCAAGAAACTCCTAATATCAATTGGTGTTAAGACCCGAGGTTACCCCCTAGAAAAAACATGGAGTACTTAACCCCGAAGGGGTCTCATACAAGCCCTTAGCATTATCATAACATAAAGACATAAAATAATGCGGAAAAAATTAAAACTTTACAATCGAAGTAAACTCATTTTCATAAATTTTGAATCTAGACTTGTCTGAATTACCATCTAGTACATAAAGAGTACAAATAGGGTCATAATCCCTTTACATCAATAAAGTCTCGAAAGTGGAAAGTACATAAAGGCTAGAAAATAGTAACATCTTATCGTCAAACTTGAGGACTCACCAAGCCTAGGGAATAGTCAACCCAAGTTTCACTTGAAGAAAGTAGAATGTATCAACGACCGGTACCTACGCTCATAGAATGTAGAAAATATGGGTTACCACAAATAATGTACCAAGTATGGAAGCCATGCACAAAATCCATAAAACATGCATAAAAGGGACACTTATTTGAAACAGTGCCTTCATCAAGTTTAAAAACCATTAT
>JAJONQ010050373.1:0-25072 GCA_036250385.1 Solanum microdontum
TGCTCTAAAATTTGGGTTAGACCCATTTCCCACTCAATTTGACCCCCTAAACAAGAATATGAAGTCGGATTTTCGAAAAACGAAATGGATTTTTAGATATAGCTAAAACAAGTTTCCGGTAACATCCGAAGCACATTTTTAGGAACTTTTTGGGTCATTTCACTCTTTCGAACTCATTACTATCTTACTCTCAAAAAGTTGACTTGATTTCTTATCTTGTCATCTTGCCCTTAGGTCTAAAGCTGGCAGTCGAAAGCTATGGACCTATTCCGTCATCTCTAAACTTATCTACATCCTCTTCTACTCTAACACTCGGGAGAAGTTTATCTCATGACTACCGAACTCTCCATAAGGAGATACTAAGACCTCTTTTCTAAGGTGTTTCTCTTAACATCTTCTGATTACATCCTTTCGGTACACCTCTTAATACTCTTGTTACTTTTGTGCCATAGCCACACTTCACTACCGTTATCTAAAGGTTAGGGTCTCTCACCTGTACTACTCATATTTAATGCAGCTAACATCTCATTTTCTTACCTTCTATATGTTAAGTCTTCTAGATCGAATCTCAAGACTAACATCATCATCCTTATGTTGCCATTGTTTTGGTCATGACACTCTTCTCAAATTCAAGCTTAATGTTTATTACTAAACCGGAATATCAATATGATTGCTCGCCTACTATACTAACTCAATACTACTATGCCCAAATTTAAGAAACACTCGTCCACTCGGACCTTATGACAAGTAATCAATTCATACCTTTCAGTCTCAATACTCACAAATTACCATCACATTCCACTTCACAATTTAAGTACTACTTACTCACTTACTGCACATTACCTCTCAAATAGTTTTTTCATCCTCCTGATATGAAAATGCAAGGTAAATTCTGCTTGTATATGAAAATACAATGTAAAATCTATGTATATAAAAATACAAAATATCTCTATGGGAGTTTCTCTGTCCGAAAACCATCATTATGAGCTATGTGATGATACACCATTTTGCCTCACGCTTCTAGGGCCATTATACACCTTGTCAGGGGTATAGAACCTAACTACTAAGTGGATCCACTACTCTATGCTAAAAAAGTACTAAGGAATCATCTACAAATTATGACCCTTTTCTACCCATGATGGCTACACGATTTCTTGAGACTTTGAATTATCTGAATTCAAACTCATCCCCAAATGAGTGCTCAATACTACTCCAAAAACGAAACTAGCTCATATGTTTAAAAACATAACTCTTTCTGTTCTTTGAGATAATCATTGAAAAACTAGCTCAAAGGCTCTCTTGGAAATCAGTATTTCCTCTCTTTCTTAGATGTGAAAACAATTACTCTTTGGGAATACTTTGTTCCCATATACTCTTTTGAAGAAAATGAACTTCACTTTTACTCTTACTCAACTCAGTGCTCATATCTTTAAAAACAAGTTTAATAATTATTTGTAAAAAGACTTCTTAAAATAGGGTTCATGTCGAACTATGGATGTGAACGACTCAAATCAAGGTTTTCATTAATCATAGATAGAACTCAATACTTGAAACTCAAGAACTTCAATCATACTACTCATTTCAAGAATGCTAGACTCAGTGGGTTCATACGGATTATGAGCATGAACTACTCAACTCAAGGACTCAAAGATACTTCTCGTCTCAAGACTGTTCAACTTATAGAGTTCATGCGGAGTTATGGGTATGAACTACTCAACTCAAGGACTTCATGGGTAACATGTAATAGTCCCATGATTAGGAATATAATCTCAAAATTATTATGAACTGAATACTCAAAACTTAGAACTTGAAGATACTACTCCTCTCAAAGATACTAAAATTATGGAGTTCATGCGACATTTATGGGTATTAACAACTCGACTCGAGGGTCTAAAAAACATTATGGAACTCATGTATATGACTCTACTCATTCTCATACTACTTTAAAACATAGTTCAAATTGATAGTTGATATCAAAGGATTCACAATTGAACTCAAAAGCTTTCTTAAACTCTACTCTTCACTCTCTTTTGAATGTGAATTATGAAATCAAGAATTATGGTTCATGATATGAAGGATCTCGTGATGATAATGTAGACTCATGAATACATTCTCCTCACTCTCATACGCACTTGCTCGAGTCTAGATACAAGTTATTAGAAATTGTAGAAGACTCATCAAAAAGACTCAAAGGGACTTTCTCGAAATGTTCGAATGAACTCTCAAGACCTAACTCTTAACTATGCCTTGAATTTGAATTGATGGATTCAAGGTTATGATTTGTGATAGGAAGGATATTGTAATGATTAGGAGTGGTTTTAGATAGTTAATTATTAGAAATGGTAAAAACAAAAAACAATGTTTGGGAGCAAGTCAGTGATGCGGAAATGCATTTTAATATTTGGTCGCAAAATTTTTTTGAGACAGTGGAGTCCACGACGCGAAGATATAAAGTTCCCTCTAAAGGAACAGGTCTGCGACGTAGACTTGGTACTGGTTTTCTATCCGACTTTTTCTTCCTCATTTTCTAACCCCAACTCGCCTAGATTCGATTCTTTTTCTCAATTTCACTTTAGATTCAGATACCCAACACATGTACACATGAATCTTCTCATAAACGACTCTAAAATCAACACGATTTCCTCATGAACTCAAAATCCCATCCTAACTCAGGAATAAAATCCAATTTCAAGAACACAATTCAAGAACACCAAACCTTCAACTTTCTAGAATAACTTTAATGATGATATTAACATGATTGGCGCGTCGGTAAATGAACCCAAAACTATGGAAACTTACATACCTCTTAGGATAAAATCTTTGGCGAAAATCAGCAACAACTCTCATGAATCTCAACGAACTCCTTCATCCTTTCCTCTTTCTGCTCTTTTCTCTTCTTGAACTCTTATCTAAAACCCTAGTCATATATTAGGATTTTAAAACTGAACCTAATCATATTATACCCCTAAAACCTTACTAAAAAGGAATTAAATAGTATTGGGTAAGGAAAAGACAAAAATACCCCTTACTATTTTCGGGTAACTTTCCTTATTTGGACAGCGCAACTTCAAATGATCATATCTCCATCATACAAGCTTGAAATTTAGAAAACTAAGTGGCTTTTGAAATATAATTCAAAGATCTTTCATTTGATATCTTATTGTCCACCTAACTCATCTTGTACTGAAAGTTATGGTCATTTGAAGTTGACTCAAAACATAAGGGAACGTAGGAATGACTTGAATGAATTCTCTTTAGTTCTTCTTGGAACTCATGGTGCTACATCTAGTGGCTTTAACACTCAATAAATTTTAAATCCTTCGGTAAAATCTTACTCTCAATGAAGAATGGTTCGAGTCTAAGTTTAAAAATGTTCAAGGGTGTTACACAAAAAACGTCGATTGGCTAATTTTGGCCAAAACAGGGGAAGTCTGAGTAGCCCGAGTTCATGGGTAGTATGTGTTTAGGCTCGATTGCATAGATTAATGGGTTAATTTTGATTTCGTGGACTGTGGGTGAGAAATTGAAGGTCGGGGTAAAAATCAGGCAGATTGGACAATTCGGTGAGTTGGGTCGAGTTCGTCGAGTGGTTCGGCAGTTCCCCTAAAGACCCCTTGATCGTCTTTTTTATATTTAATTTTTTTTATTTGTGTTTTTTAACATTCGGCGATACGCTTGAGCTCCCCAAGTTCACACAATGACTCTCCGAATACCTTTTCGGATCGCCCTTCTACGCCCCAATTTTTTGAAATTATTCTATAACATTCGGTGAGCTATTTCTTGTTTGCCGAATGGTTCGGTGAGTCTTCCTGCACTGTTTTATAACATTGAATTTTTGTTTGAATTGCATCTAACGTATGTGGTTTTGTTTTGCTGGAATGGCTAGACCAAAAGTTGCCGGAAGGAATCAACTGCCCCGGTAAGGGACAAAAGGCATTGTAATCAATGAGAGGGATGCTCCCTCCCTAAACACACCAGCAAAACATTCTCCGACTAGGAAAAAAAAGAAAGGGGTCGATTGTGCCCAAAGTAGCAGAGCGGAGTTCAAATAGCGAGGGCATCTATGCCACTCACCTCACTATTTCTCCGAGTGAGGGCCATTCAAGGGAGAATTCTCTAAAATCTATTTTAGAGCTGGAAGATGATCAACTCCTGCAGGCTAGTAGAGCGGAGCTATGCTCCAAGGAGATAAATGATCCAGCTCGGATCCTAGTACCTCTTATGCCTCCTCCACCTCCAGCTCAGATAGTAGAGCAAGCTCCTCCATAAGTTCAGGATCCTCCACCTCGGTCATTGAACAGATTAAAGGTCAAGGGTTTGAAGACCGTTAAAGAAGAAAAGAGGTTGTCCATAGAAAGAGTTGTAGACCTGTACCTAGAGGTGTGGAACACCATTAAGTTCCACAAGTTTGAGCTATTCGCTATTCACAAAGCTTTGAGGCCCTTACATTCCTACTTGGGTCTTGGAGTTCTAATCGGCATACGGGGAGCTGGTACCAAAGGGAAAGAAAAAGGCCAGTGCTTTCAAGCTGGTTGATTATGTGATAGTGCAAGGCCGGAAGGTTAAGTGCATCAACAACAAGATCAATGATGTTCTTCGGTGTATGATTAACTTCATACACTACTATATTGACAAAATTTAGAAGAAAACCCTAGATGATTTGAAGGGTTGGTTGGCACCTCTAATTTTTTATGTGACACCGAGGTGGATTGAGGCTGGTGCCTCTATTGAGAAGAAGTACATGAACATGGCAGCCAGATATTGGTTAGGTTTCATCAGCAACACATTGCAGTCTTCGCTAAATTAGTCGATCCTCCGGCATCTGAAGGCTGCTTGTTTGGGTTGCATCATGGATCAAGAGAAACTAAATCTAGGTCTGATTGTAGAGTAGGAGATGGTCATGAGGGCTAAGCAAATTCATACTTCTCTTCCCTTTCATGTGTTGATAACTGAGTTGTGTAGGTAGGCCTGTGTTTTGATCATTGCAAAGGCGGATGTGGAAGTGACTCCCACTTTATCTACTAACATCTGACAGATCGAGGTAGAATATATGAGGGATGAGGATGATCAGAGGAGAGTTACACCGGTGGATACATCCTTGGTAGTCGATGTTGTTATGTTGCCGGTAGAGGCAATAGTTCCCCCTCAGGCCAGTGAGCCTACATGTACCTATGGTCCCTCTACTTTTCCATCTCCTGGTTCGTCTATTGCACCCCCTCCCACCACTAATGTTTCTTCCTCCCAACCCCCTATAACCTAGGCCATGTTACACAAAATAGGCCTTTTAGCTTAGTCTGCTGATGTGCATCCCTTTTGAGTAGAGGTTATTGTGCCTGGGTTGATTGAGCGAGCGATTGTTGCTGCCCTGGCCTTGATTTGAGATGAGGTAAGAGAGCACAAGGAGTTGAGTCGATAGAGGCCCACATATTTGTGTTGGATGCCTTTACGGTTAGGGTAGAGGCTTGTGAGCAGGACTGGGGTAATTCTGATATTGTGACGGCCTTGAAGGCCGATATTATTGGGCTGAGGAATGATGGGGACGAGCTAAAGTCCACTGATCTATCGATGTTATTTGGAACAGTAGAGATCACTGACGTCTCGAATGCAGATTTCCCGACTAGTTCTAAGGTTCCTCTGGCTTCTACTACTGGAGATGTTGCTATGGATAAGGTTGAAGTTAGTTTGAGGCTGAGACCGATGAGGAAGAGCTGGGTGTTCCTGACGCAGTAATGTACGATGATTTGGAGGACCTTGGGGTGCGGTGGTCCAGTCAGTGGTAGAGGCTTCCTTGCAGGATACCTCCATGGTGGGCTCCAGTGGAGCAGAGGATGTTGATGAGCCATACATTGTTGCCCCAACAGATGGAATCATCGACATGCAGAGTTTACCATAGGCTTAGCCTGGCAGGATGATACTTTTGACTCTATATTTATTATTTTTAGACCGTTCTACTATTTTTGAGCATTTGAGGACAATTGCTAGTTTATGTTAGCGGGGTGAGGTATTTCCATACCCACCTCTTTTGGATTGTTCTATGGATACTCGTTGATTTGTGATTGTTTTGTTTATGGATACCCTTTTTGGTTTATATATATAATGTTTGTGATCCATTGTGTTGGTCCTCTATTTTAAAATGTTGGAATGTTAGTTTTGAATCGATTAAAAAAAACAAAAACATTGCCACCTCTTGAATGTCTTTTAATGTTGTTGTTCTTTTGTATTTTTGAGTGTCGGTTGTGATCAATACTGATGACTTGAATAGTGCTCGCGATTGAACGATATGATTGTATGACTAGGATGAGGAAAATTGAGTTACGTAGGTCATATGTGAACTCCTAGCATCTCGTTGTGACTAGCCAATTTTCGAGTCGATCTTTTGTGATGATTGTTGCACGCTAGATGGAAATTGTAGAGTCTTGATTGATGATTATGTTGAATGCCATGTGTGGTGAGGTTTTCTTGAAACATGTGTTTGGTAATACCTAGAACTTGCCCCGTTAGTCCAATTGACTGATGTAAACAAGTGATTGAAATGATCTTAGGCCCAATTTGTGATGAGTGAATGAAAATTTAATGTTATACCTCTTTGTGACCACCTTGTGAGAGTGTGAACCTAGCTTGACAGCATTTGAGTCTATCCTTTTCTTTGGACGAAACTTGAACAACTTTGACCTCTTTGTCCGATCACCTATAACCTTCATGAAGTATTGGTTCATTTGAATAGTAAACTTAGTCAAAAAGCCTATGTTTGGGGTGTGGTGAAAACAAGGAAAATCAAGAAGTTTGAAAAAATTACCTTTGAAGGATTGAAAAAGATGGAACCCTCCATGTAAAAACAAGAGAAAGAAAAAAAAGATGTGAAAATAGAAGAAGATTGAAAAAGAGAAGAGTTTGTGAAATAAAGCTTAGGAAATGAGCAAAAGAAATGGGGTATCCAATAAGTCATGCTTAAATGAACATAGGGTAGATTGTGAACATCATATAATGTGAAAGAGAATGAGAAAACCTTAAACGCCGGCCATGCTATGAAGTCACTAAACCAAAATGATCATACCTTTACACTCAGCCCAATTAAGAGCCTTGAAAGACCTTTGTGATCTTGAGTGAGCTGAAAATAATGTTGATTGGAAAATAAGGGCAAGCATATGGGTAGAGTCATGCATGTGTTTATCTTTTGGAGTGTGAGAGTTCTATTTGAATCCGATATTCTAAATTATTGAGGAATTTCGTGTGAGCATGGAATCATTCTTGGTGTGAGGTAATTTGAATGCTTTTGTTGAGCTTGAAATTGTATTTGAAGCAAGCGTTGTGAGCTTGTGTTCCATTATGATGGTTAGTCACAGTTTGAAACTTAGAGTGCACAATTAAACATTGTATGTGTAGTTTGAACCTCTTTTGTGCATTCATGTTGAGTCTTGAGAAAAACTGTTTGTAGACATCCTTATTGAACTGATTCATCTTGTGTTTTAGTTAAGGACCAACAAAAGTATAAGTTAGGTAAATTGATGAGTCTGGAATTTTGACTCATTTAGGGCTTTATATTTATAAAATTATTGTCCTCGATGCCTATTTTGTGCTCCAAACTGATGTTTCAATGTTGATTTGCAGATTAAAAGGCAAATGAGAAAGGCAAGGACATTACCCGACAAAAAGGAGTGGAAAAGATGAAAAAGGCAGAATATAGTGAAAGTTGAAAATCACCAAAGCCACTCGGTGACTCGCCAAGTGGCACTTCAGCTCGCCTAATTTTCCTGTAACACCTCGAAAAACCAAACTTAGAAAATTGTAGTAGACCAAGTGGCAGGGTTCACGGATCGTGACGGGTTCACGGATATTGATGGGTTCACGGATCGTGACGGGTTCTACGGTCCGTTGACCTGCCTGTGGACTTCAATATCTTCTAGTCGGGGTGGACAACGGAGTCCTTCACAGGTCGTGGACCACCTCACGGACAGTGCTGGCATTCGTGGTTGCTAGGCAGAGATCACTTGGCCCAGACGTCAAACCACGGGACCCTTCACGGGTCGCGGTCCTAATGAAAGGTCGTGGTGGCACCCGTGAAAGGCCACCAATTGACCAGTAGCTACTGGACCAGGACCACGACCAGCTCCATGGTGTATGGTCCATTTGACAGACTGTCATAGGGGCCGTGGTCAATTGCGTGTGATTTTTAAGTAGGGTCGTTTGGTCTTTTCCCCTATGCCTTAAACACGTAAATTACGTCGTTTAACCATTAAAATATATGGTTTTGGTCAGTTTTAGCCTAGTAAACTAATTAGAACCTAACCTAATCAACTATTCACCAAAAAATTATCAACTTTAGAGCAAAAATCAGAGAAGAAGTCGAGTAGCCCAAGTTCAAGAGCACAACAAGTTTTCATAAAATCTAGCACCGAAATCCAAACATTTCTCTGTGAATTTTGTCACCATGTATGTGGGATATCACTAGTGGGTTCCTTTTACCCAGTAGGTCCCAAGATTTCAGTCAGAATCTTGATTCCCTTAATATTATCTAGACCTAGGGTTTCTAGAACTTTAGCACATCATTATGAATTAGTTACGTTAATGTTCCAAATCAGAATACCGTGACTTTAGTATTGTTTTGTGTACATTCCTTCATGAATTCAGAACCCTAACTATGTCGTTCGTTTAGTTCATGAATTACACATGCTAGGTCAAATATTACCAATGTACATGCCTTAGATTTTAGATGTTTCATTATCAGTACATTAATGTCACATTTTTCAGTTAGAATGTCAGTATTTTTAGCTACCCAGTATTACAGAAATTAAGTCATAAATTGTTAATTACACAATCAATTGGAAGTAGTTTAATACCGAGTGGACTAGGGTCAGTCACCCTCAAGTCCCAAAACTACATTCCCCTGTAGGTTTATAAGTCCCCTCTATGGGTATTAAATTTTAGTGATCACGCTAGTCATGCCTCTATACATCTGGCAGGGTATATTGGGTCCTCTCAATGGGGCGTATACATCGGATTCCACATGTAGTTCATATGGTTTTATGTCGGTTATTAGTAGCTCCCTTATAGTCAGATTCTATTGCAATGACCATGTTATCAGTGACAGCCACATCTTAGTCTCAGCATGTTATAAAGTTGGTCGTTGCATTCAGTTAGTACATGTTCAGTATTTTCAGTTTAGTATCATGCTTATCCCATATCAATTCTCAGTTATATGCTTTGGTTCAGTTATGTTTATTGTTAAGCTTTACTCTAGGCTGCATGCTCAGTACCTTTCAAGTACTGACACATACTCTGCGCTAGATCTTCTCGTGATGTAGGTTCAGTTTCTCAACTTCAAGATTACGCATAGATCGGTTCCCGAGCTTCAGCTTAGCAGCTTCAGTGGTGAACCCTCATTCTTTGAGGATGATTGACATGATTATCTTCCTTTGCATTTTAATCTTTAGTTTTCAGTATTTCCTAGATTAGCTGGGGGTTGTCCCAATATTTCTAGTCAGTAGAGGCTTTATTTTAGACAGAGTTAGTTTCGGCTTTAGCTTTTGAATTTGACCTTTCAATTGTTGTTAAACTCTCAGTTTTCATATATTAAGATGGTTTATGGGTATTCCCATTATTTCAGTTTACATGATGATTTATCTTCCACAAAATATTTATTTACTTTAGTTTACATTAGTACGTTTATGAAATGCGAGCAGGATTAGCTTGGGGTCACTTGTGATCATAGGTCCCGTGTCCCCATCCTGGGGGTAGCTTCGGGGTGTGACAAACTTGGTATCAGAGCATTAGGTTTAAGTGTCCTAGGATGTCTGAAAAGCCACACTATGTAGAGTCCTTTTTATAGGTGTGAAGTGCACCACATCTAATGAGAGGGAGGCTATGATGTGGTTTAGAAAAACATCATTTTCTTGTTACTTTTATCGTGCGTAAGGTATGATCTAATTCCTCGTTCCTAACTCGACGTTATGCGCTTTCAGATCATGCTTCATCGTTTTGCTTACGAAAGGAGTGCTAATGCACTATATTCTAATACAGCTCATCCAGTCCCCGATCAGGAAGTTTCGAATACTAAATTTTGGAATGCCATTTAGCTTTTGGTGAACTATATCTTTTATTGATTTGATGAACAGAGTGTTCAAGCAGTATTTGGACTTGTTCGTTATCGTCTTTATTGATGATATCCTCCTTTACTTTAGGAATGAGGAAGAACATGCGAATCAGTTGAGGGTTATCCTGCAAACTCTTAAAGATCGCCAGTGATTTGCTAAGTTTAGCAAATATGAGTTTTGGTTGCAATTTGTTGCTTTCCTTGGGCATATTGTGTCTAGCAAAGGAATCTAAATAGATTCCTAAAAATAGAAGTAGTGAAACAATGGCCTAGAGCTACATCTCCTACAGATATCAGAAGTTTCTTGGGTCTAGTGGGTTATTACAGAAGGTTCGTGGAAGGATTTTCATCAATAGCCTGTCCATTGACTAAGTTGACACAAAAAAAAGGTTTAGTTTAAATGGTCAAATGATTGTGAGAAAAGCTTCGCAGAACTGAAAACTAGGTTGACTAAAACTCCTATTTTGACTCTACTAGAGGTTTCAGACGGTTATCTTATCTATTGTTATTCATCCAGATTCGGCCTAGGTTGTGTGTTGATGCAGCGAAGTAAGGTTATAGCTTATGCTTCTAGAAAGCTTAAGGTGTATGAGAAGAACTATCCAACTCATGACCTCAAGCCTGCAGCAGTAGTGTTTGCACTTAAGATTTAGAGACACTACTTGTATGGTGTTCATATAGATGTGTTAACAGACTATAACAACCTTCAGTATCTGTTCACCCAGAAAGAGTTTAATCTTCACCAGAGGAGATGGCTTGAGCTCCTCAAGGATTACGCTATGAGTATGGATTACCATCCTGGTAAGGCCAATGTAGTAGAAGATGCTCTTAGTAGACTTTCTATGGGTAGTGTACAACACATGTTGAGGAAGAAAGAAAGGAACTAGAAAAAGATGTTCAGAGGCTTGCTCGTTTGGGAGTTCGCCTTATGAGCATACCAGATAGTGGTGTAATAGTTCAGAATGGGTCAGAATCTTCGTTAGTAGTGGAGGTTAAGGAAAAGCAAGACAGTGATCCGATATTGCTTCAACTAAAGGGTGCAGTCCATCAGCAAATAGTTGAGGTTTTCTCCCAAGGGGGAGATGGCGTGCTTCTCTATCAGGGTCGATTATGTGTTCCTATGGTGGGTGAGTTGAGACAACAGATTCTTGCTAAAGCCCATAACTGCAAGTATTCTATTCATCCATGCGCCACTATGATGTACCGTGATCTGCGGGAAGTCTTTTCGTGGAATGACATGAAGAGGGATATTGCAGTTTTTGTGGCTAAGTGCCCCAATTGTCAGCAAGTGAAGGTAGAACATCAAAAACCAGGAGGTATGACTCAAGAGATTAACATTCCTACTTGGAAGTGGGAAGTGATCAAGACGGACTTCATTACAGTTTTACCTTGTACTCGCAGAAAGCATGACCCCATTTGGGTGATAGTTGATAGAACTACTATGTCTGTGCATTTTTTGGCTTTTAAGACTACGAACTCCGCGGAGGACTACACCAAGCTTTACATTAATGAAATAGTCAGGTTGTATGGAGTTCTTTTGTCTATTATCTCAGATAGAGGTCCTCAGTTTACCTCTCATTGCTGAAAGTCCTTTCAGAAAAGTCTTGGTACTCAGGTTAATCTTAGCACAACATTTCATCCACAGGCGGATGGTCAGGCAGAGTGTACCATCCATACCTTAAAGGACATGTTGAGAGCTTGTGTGATCGATTTCAATGGTAGTTGGGATGATCACCCTCCTCTTATAGAGTTCGCTTACAATAAAAGCTACCATTCCAATATTCAGATGGCCCCTTATGAGGCATTGTATGGGTGTAGATGTAGATCTCCAGTCGGTTGGTTTGAAGTAGGTGAAGCAGCCTTAATACGGCCAGATTCGGTTCATGATGCTATAAAGAAAGTTCAGATCATTAGAGATAGACTTAAGATAGCCCAGAGTCGCCAGAAGTCCTATGTAGATGTAAGGAGAAGGTACTTGGAGTTCCAAGTTGATAATTGGGTTTTCCTGAAAGTGTCACCTATGAAAGGGGTGATGAGATTTGGCAAGAACGGGAAGCTCAGTCCTAGATATATAGGCCGTTACAAGATCTTGAAAAGAATTGGCAAGGTGGCTTATGAGTTAGAGTTGCCAGCAAAATTAGCAGCAGTGTATCTGGTTTTTCACATTTCACTGTTGAAGAAGTGTGTGGGTGATCCAGCATCTATAGTGCCATTAGAAAGTGTGGCTATGAAGCATAGTCTCACTTATGAAGAGGTGCCAGTTGAGATAACTTATCGTCAGGTTTGATGATTGAGAAACAATGAAGTCGCTTCAGTGAAGGTTTTGTGGAGGAGTCACTCTGTAAGGGGAGCTACTTGGGAAGCAGAAGCAACAATGAAGGCCAAGTATCATCATCTCTTTCCTTCCGATTCCACTCCACCTTGAGGTAATAGTTCCTCTTTAGTTTTTCAGTCATTCATGTGTAGTTTCAGTCTTAGTATCATGTTCTTTTAGTTTGTACTTGCATTTTTAGTGTATTTACATGTTCTTGGAACTTAGTTTAGTCAGAAATAAGTTTCTTGTAATTACTGGTACGGCTTGCAGCTCTTTCCCTCCCTATTCAGCTAGTTTAGACTTCATTCGAGGACAAATGTTCCTAAGGGGGAGATATTGTAACACCTCGGAAATCAAGACTTAGAAAATTGCAACATAAATCACTTGAACCAGTGAACCATGACAAGGCTCACGGACCGTGACAGGGTCAATGGTCTGTTGACCTGCTCGTGGACTTCAGTACCTTCCAGTCAGGGTGGACCATGAATCCCTTCACGGGGTGTAGACCACCTCACGGACCGTGCTGGTGTTTGTGGTTGCCAGGCAGAGACCACCTGGCCCAAACGTCAGACCACGAGACTCTTCACGGGTCCTGGTCCTGACGACAGGTCGGGGTGGCACCAGTGAAAGCCACCCCTCGACCAGCAGCTACTGGAACAGGACTTGGACAAGCTCCACGGTCCGTTGTCCGTTTAACGGACCATTAGAGTGGTCGTGGTCAGTTGCGTCAAACTTTTAAGTAGGGTCGTTTTGGTCTTTTACCTTATGCGTTGCACCGCTAAACTACGTCGTTTAACCCCTAAACTATGTGGGTGTTTGTCAGTTTTAGCCTAGTAAACTAAGTAGAACCTAACCTGATGAATTATTCACCAATTATTCATCAATTTTAGAGAAAAGATCAGAGAAGAAGTTCATCAATTTTAGAGAAAAGATCAGAGAAGAAGTCGAGCAGCCCTAGTTCAAGAATGCAACGAGTTTTCATCAGTTCCAACCCCGAAATCGAAAGATTTCTCCATGAATTTCTTCACCAGGTATATGGGATTTCACTAATGGGTTCCTTTCACCCATTTGGTCCCAAGATTTCAGTCGGAATCTTGATTCCCTTAATATTATCTAGACCTAGGGTTTCTAGAATTTCACCAGATCATTATGAATTAGTTACTTTAATGTTTCTAATCAGATTACCATGACTTTACTATTGTTTTGCGTAGATTCCTTCATGAATTCAGAACCCTAGCTATGTAGTTCTTTTAGTTCATAAATTACACATGTTAGGTCAGATATTAATAATATACATGCCTCAGATTTTAAATGTTTCATTATCAGTAAATTAATGTCACATTTTTCAGTTAGCACGTCAGTATTTTGAGCAATCCAGTATTACAGAAATTCAGTCATAAATTGTTAATTACATAGTCAATTGGGAGTAGCTTAATACCGAGTGGACTAGGGTCAGTCACACTAATGTGTCAGAACTACGTGCCCCTGTAGGTTGATTAGTCCCCTCTATGGGCATTACATTTTAGTGATCACGTTAGTCATGCCTCTATACCTCTGGCAGGTATATTGGGTCCTCTTGATGGGGTGTATACATCGGAATCCACATTTAGCTTATGAGGTTTTATGTCGGTTATTAGTAGCTCCCTTACAATCAACTTCTATTGCATTGAATATGTTATCAGTTACAGTTAGATCTCAGCCTCAACATGTTATAAACCTTTACATTGCATTCATTTAGTCTATGTTAAGTATTTTCAGTTTAGTATCATGCTTATCCCATATAATTGTTCAGTTATATGCTTTGGTTCAGCTATGTTTATTGTTCAACCTTACTCTATCCTGCATGCTCAGTACCTTTCAAGTAGTGACGCATACTCGGCGCTACATCTTCTCGTGATGTAGGTTCACATTCTCAGCTTCCAGATCACGCGTAGATCAGTTCCCGATCTTCTGTTCATCAACATCAGTGGCGAGTCCTCATTCTTTGAGGACGATTGACATGATTATCTTTCTTTGCTTTTTAGTCTTTAGTTTTAAATATTTTCTAAACTTAGCTGGGGCATGTCCTAGCTTTTCTAGTGTGTAGAGGATTTATTTCAGACATAGCAAGTTTTCGCTTTAGTATTTGAGTTTGACCTTTCAGTTGTTGTTAAACTCTTAGTTTTCATATATTCAGATAGTTTATGGGTATTCCCCATCATTTTTAGTTTACATGATTATTTAACTTCCGCATAGTATTTCTTTACTTCAGTTTACTTTAGTGTGCTTATGATATGCCAGCAGGGTTAGCTTGGGGTCACTCGTGATCCTAGGTCCCGTGTCCGCGTCCTGGGGTAGCTTCGGGGCATGACAGTTTCATACTGTCAGCCCTGGGGGGAAGCCAACATAGGGATGGATTCAAACCTTCGGCAAACTGCCGAACGAATCGGTGATATAGAATTTGATCGCTAAAGTTATATGGTTTGAAGGATGAAGAGTCAAGAAAAACCAGCGATGGAGAGGAGTAATTGGTGCATCGCTGACTGGGTCGGCGATACTCAATTAACTCTGCCGAATGACCCCAAAGGCAAAAATCTCAAGTCCTATAACTTGCTTTTTATAAAGAGGAAAGAGCATTCTGAAGTATTATTAGAAATATCTGAGTGATCCTTCATTGTTGAACTTTAAGCTTTCATGTGAAACATTGATTTTTTTTGTTTTTAGGAGTTTTCTAGTAGATTTTCAAGTGGGTTCGATTTGTAATTGAGTTTTAAATTATGAATTGTAGTTGTAAATTCAGTTCTAGATTAGTATTTTATGCTTGCTCGAGAGAGAGGTTTTAGAATTAAGGTTACCAGTTGATGATTGTAGTGATTGGGTTGTTATGTGTTCAACTCGAGAGAGTGAATCTTAATTCAATCCTACCTATCTAGCTTTAAAGAGTAGATAAATTGAGGTTTTGGGTTGTTCATAGTATGATGCTTGTTGTGGTTCGAGAGAACTCACTTGATTCGTGATAGTTGATCGAGAGATAGCAATTACATCTAAAGCCTAGCCTACCCACTAAGATTCAACAAACTTTCTAATTAATAATCCCCCGTATAGCAAAATTGACAATTAATCGATCACATCCCCAAGTATCCCTATCTACTTGATTATTCCGTGTTTTTCTTAGTTGTTAATTGACAAACCTTATCCCCCCATTTGACACTTGTTGTCACCCCCTTTTTTTAATTCATTGTTTTCGATAATTTCAATGCCTACAATCGATTAGAACATGTCTTTCACTTTGTAATTGAATTCTATACCATATCACTCCGTGTGGGATCGACCCCATCTCTTTGTTGGGTTTGTACTAGATTGCAATTGCCTACATTTATTATTGGATCAATTGTAGTTGAGCATTATCAGTTTTTTTCAATATATAGAAATAAACATAAAATATACAGAAATACACAGACAGAACTTGAAATAAAATTCAATAAATTTTGAGTTTATAAATAAAATATTTTCCTTCAAATTGGTATCAGAGTAGAAGATTAAAGTGTTTCGTTGTTAGTGGGCGGCTATGACCCATATATGCTACTCGTTTGGCCAATGATCATGTTGACAAAGTTTGGAAAAATAATATATGGATTAAAAAAAACCTACGAGGAAAGAATTTAAAAAATATTGCAGATTTAAAGAAGTGAAACCAAGCACAAGACGAAGAAACTCTTCTCTAAATTAAAAGTTAGAGAGAGAGAGTGCTCCAACACCAGAAATAAAAAAAAACACAAAAATAAAAGGAGTTAACGGGAAGGGCATCAACAAGATTTTGAGAGAGAGTGCTCCAACAATAAAAACAAAAAAAACACAAAAATAAAAGGAGTTAATGGGAAGGGAAACAATGAGAGTTGGAGAGAGAATGCTCCAACACAAAAAAAAAAGCCGTAGGTGGGAAGGGCACAAACCTTGGAAGCTGGAGAGAAGTGCTCCAATAAAACCAAGAGAAAAAATATCGTGAGTTGGAGAAAAAGTGCTCCAACGCTTGGAAGTTGGAGAGAAGTGCTTTAACACAACCAAGAAAAAAAATATCATGAGTTGGAGAGAAAGTGCTCCAACACATGAAAATTGGAGAGAATGTGCTTCAACACAACAAAGAAAAAAAATAAGTGATAATTGAAGAGAAGTACTCCAACCGTTGAAGATTGAATAGAACTACTGCAATACAAGAACAATCACAAGAAGAAAAAGGCAAGAGTTTACAACTTTGAATTATGGGAGAATGTTAGAAATAATAATTCAAAGTTGCAGTAGGAATCCTAAGTTGATTAGGATTTGTTATTTATGGTATTTACTTATTTCTGTTTAATTAGGATTTGTTAGTTAGAGTGGTTCCTAGTCCTAGTTTAATTTGCTTTTTACTTTTATAAATAGGGATGTTACTAGTTATTTTCAATATATAGAAATAAATAGAAAATATACAAAAATACAAAGATAGAACTTAAAGTAACATTCAAGAACTTTTGAGTTTATAAATAATATATTTTACTTAAATTTTGGGGTAACATACATCAAAATATTGACTAACACTTCAATCAAATTTGCATCTTCAAAGTACTCATAATATCCATCAATTAAATTTAGTAAATAGATAAGTATAATTTGAAAATAAAAAAATATGGACATGCAAAGTCATTCACTCTTAGAGAATTTCCCTCAAGAACAGAAACACGTCTTTATATGTGTAACATTGACATTGTCGATTAAGAAATGAGAGATCCCAATTGGAAATTTCTAACCTAGTCTAGATTTGGACAAAATCTAAGCTAGGTATGGTCTAGGGATATATGGTAATGAATGGGGGATCTAATTATGAATTTGATCACATGAGTGGATAGCTAAGGCGTTAAGGACCCCATATGACTTTATGGAATCGAATTTGGGTGAGTAGAACTCCTAAAACTGATCTTGGCCTGAAAGGGTAGTTTCTGAACGTCAAGGGTGGAAGGTGTGTTGTGAAATGGGAGCTTGGAACTCAAAATCCGAGCTTCTGTCTCCGTGCAAGACGACAGGGTGGGGCCGCTGTGGGGGGTTTGGGTCCTCTGTAGCGTGCCAGTCGCGACTTATGTAGGGGAAAAACCCTAATTTTGTTATTTTTCTGCACGTTCGTAAGTGCTAGGAGACGACCCAGAATGAGTTCTTGATAGTTTTCTACAACTTTTGGTGCAAACGGTAAGGATTTTACTCCCCTAATCTATTTTTCGATCCTTAGAACTGAGATTCTTGGGTAATTATCATTGGGGGGAGGGTTTAGACCTGAAGTTAATGGTGGGAAATACAATAGCTTCACATTAGTATCATGGGTTTGGTTTTGGGTTATTGGCTTTGTTATAATTCGGGTAAATTAGACCTTAAATATCGATCCTTACATTGTATTAATCGTTTGTAGACCTAGACAAAACGAAATGAATCGGGAAAGGGAAGGCTAAGTTTCTTAGGAGGATTCAAGCTTGATTTCGAGGTAGGTGATGGTTTGATTTCCTATTTGTGTGATACATGTCGGATAATTTCTTTGTTGCGTGCATGCATATATGTATGTGAATAGGGACATGTGAATTGAAACTAATGGAGATCAATATATGTATATGAATAATTACATGCCATGAAACCGTTGCTTGATTTTATGACTATGAGCATTGTTGATTATGGGTGTCATTGTAATTATGGTTGTGATGACTGGATCGGGTGTCACGTTCTGACACATATATTGGATCGAGTGTGACGTTTTGACACATGAATATTGGATCGGGTGTCAAGTTCGGATACACTAACTGTTTGGGTATGGGTTCCATGAGAATTATTGTGATTGTTATGCTTATGTCTACTTGGCATTGATAATGGAATATTTTATGTTGCTCTGAAATGATAACTAAATTGTATTATGTATATGTGTGCTTACTATGTTGTGATTGATAGTTGTAATTTGTGCTTATGGGAGTAGCCGCGTGAGCCTACCAGTATACTGTGGTTGTTTACTGATACTGCACTTTCTCATTCTTTGTTGAGTACATAACATCTTCAGGCGACTACTGGCATACCTCATTTAGGAGATCACTGATCGAGATCGAATTCAAAGGTGAGCTAGTTCTTCCAGGCTGCCATGGATTTTCTTGTGTTTAGCCCATTCACTTCAGACTTAGACTAGTTTTTTAGATATTTTTTATATTTTAGCTTTCGGGGTTGTACCGTTTTTTCCTTAGAGTTGTTGATCGTTAGAGTTTTGGTACATTGTCTTTCAGATTCTAGGATTTGTTTTCTGCAAATCTTTTAGTAGTTGTTTTATTAAACTTTCAGAGTCTATGGGAACTCCAATTTTCTTTAGACATTTAAACCTGCATCCATATGATTAAATGTTCTAGTATAAGTTATGTTGTGTGGTTGGGTTATAGTAATGGTTCTCCCACCGGAGGGTAGTGTGTGTGCCAATCACGACGATCTGGGTCATGACGGTTTTTCTACAAAATCAAACCATTATATATGATCCTTTTCTCACCTATATGACCTATTTCATCAATTTCTCCAAAGCCTACTTAGAATTTTATTTAATCCTATTAAACCTAATTATGATGCCATTAATTAACTTTCGATTGTTCAATCACAAATTCAGAATACAAAGATAAATTAAAAACTAATCAATTTTAGTGCAAAACTTAAAGTGGTGGTACATTAGTTACTAACCTCCATAAACTTATATATTTTTATTTTTATTAGATCTAGCTGGTTGAAATAATAAAGGTAGACAAATAAAAGTAAACATATTTTATGTCATAACCTATCTCCATGTATAACGACTATATATGTAACATAGTCTTATTACTTGAGCAAGATAAAAGTAACGTATGCTCATCAATACATCGTCCACATTTGATAATTTATATGATATTAAATGGTACAACAATATAGCAGATTCAAATAACAATTTAGAGTCTATAATCAATGGATAAATCTCTAAAACATATTTTTTTTAAAACATAGGTTTATATACATATGAAATCTTGAATGTTTAAAGAGCTTACCAGATAGAATACTATCAGATGCATGACAAGAAAGTTTCACATACCACAATTATCAATCTTTTCTAGTAAGGCATAATAGCATATGTTTATACACCCTATTTCTTCTATTTTCTCAAAGCCTACATGTAATTTCGTTATTCCTGTTAAAACTAATCGTGACATCATTAAAAAAAATCGATTGTACAATAACAAATTCAAAATACAAAGATTAATGAAAAATCAATCAATTATAGTGTGGAACTTAAAACACTGGTACATTAGTTACTAACCTCCTTAAACTTAGACCTTTTATAATTTTAATATATCTAACTAGTTGAAATCATAAAGGTATACAAATAGAACTAAATATATTTTATGTCATAACCTGCCTCCATGCATAAGGACTATCCATTTAATAAAGGCTTATTACTTGAGCAAGCTAAAAGTAAAACACACTCATATCAGTACATCGCTTGCATACCTCACATTTGATAATTTATACGATGTTAAATGGTACAAAAATATAGCATATTCAAACCGAATTTGTGAGTATAATTAATGGATAAATCTAAGAAATTATAATAAAAAAACACAATTTTTAATACATATGCAATCTTGAATATTAAAAGAGCTACAAGATAGAATAATATCATACGTATGCCAAGAAAATTTCACATACAACAATAATATATCTTTTCTAATAATAATACATAATAAACATATGTTCATACTACCTTTGTTGTCCATAAAAAGAGGAGTTCCCTCACAGTTTTAAACTATACTTTTTTTAAGTTTTCTATTCTTCTTCTTAAAACACTCAATTTAGTATATATTCTATATTAATTTATATTATAATAGAAAATATATTAAAACACTTTCAAATTAAATAATTCTGACTATTTTAAAGGGTTGTTACTTTACCAAAGAGTTTTTACTTTTCCAAAGGGTTGTTACTTTTTCAAAGTTGTGATCTTTTCGAAGGATTGTGACTTTCGAAAGAGTTGTGACTTTTCTGAAGGTTTGTGACTTTTGTGATAAGACACAATAAGTATTTGTTCATACAACATATTGTTTGCTATAAATTAATAGAGGGGTTTTCTCATAGAAATTAGGGATAAAATTTGTCACAAAAAATAAGATACAACAATTGGTATGATTTGCCTAGTTTTTATTGGTAGTTCTTGAAGAGATGCAAATGGAGGGATACGACGGTCTGAAGGGACACAAGAGTTGAAGAAATGGGTTAAAAGGTAAAATTTCTGAATTCTAAGGGTGCCACCTAGGCGGATGTAAGATTCTCTTTATTTATATATATAATAAGTCATTCTCTAGAAAATTGGAAGTTCTAGAAGATACTTCTTTGATGTAATAGTTTGTATCAGAATATTTTTTACGCTTTAATTAAAAATAAGAAAAAAGTTGTCATTCCTTATCCATTCCGAATGAATCAAAAAAAGAAAAACCAAAACATATCGAATTTAATTTGGTATCATAATTAGTATAGCATTTTAAAAAGTTGAACATAAAAGATGAACCAATATGTCGAAAATCGTACCAAACCTAAATACTTCTAAAAAAGATTACATACTTTACTTTTTAGTCTCTAAAAAAAGGACACCTTACTATATATATTATCAGTTTAACTTTAAAATATTCATTTCAGGCTTAATGATATGATTTTTAGCCACACAAACAACTATGACTTGTTTTAGATTACAAGTTTCAAAAGTATTTCTTTCTTAAATTTTGTATCGAATAAAGCAACAAGAAATAAATTAGGACAAAGAAAATAACTAATTGGATCTTCATTTTCTAAAATAAGATCTATTTTCAAGTAAATGGACCTAAACTAATAGCCTCTGTTTCCAAAAGAGTGACCTAGTTTGACTTGGTATGAAGTTTAAGAAAATAAAGAAGATTTTTGAATCATGTCGTCCTAAATTGACGTTATGTCAAATATACGAAAATGTCCTTTAATCTTGTAGCCTTAAAATGTCATCTGGAAAGTTGAAATTAAAATGTCACCAATAAAGGAAAAAGGTCATTATTTTTTAAACAAACTAAAAAAGAAAATAGATCATTCTTTTTGAAACTAATGGAGTAGAATACAACAAAGCAAACATTATCAACTAGTTATGACTAAACTAATTATCATTTATCTGATATTTCGTTACAAGGTAAATTATTTAGTTTTGCAATAAAATGAAGTTAGAGCAAACAAAATATAGAGAATTTAAATTATATTTGAACAAACATGCGTTTAATACACTATCTGTAACAATAAAACGAATAAAGCTCAAAATAAGAGGAAATGAAACTGAAACTAGAAAACAATAATGTAAAAAGTAATTAATCTCAGTTTGTAGATTGTGAAATGGTATTGAATTGGCAATGCCAGACAAAGTTTGGATAAATAAATTACCAATTTTGTCAACAACCCATGATGGCACAATTATTTATATAGCCATCATATTACTTTAGTCAAACTCCTAAAGTCAATTCAGGCGGTCCTCCACTTAGAACCCATGAATATACTTTGATATGTCTATCACCACAAGCTTCAATTATAATTAACCTATCAACACAAGCTCTTAAAGTCAAACTCCTATTTATCATCAAACCTACTTTTCCAGCATACAAATCATTACTAACAACTGCCACTCCTATCTCTTGCTCTAATAGGAAATACAATTGAAATTTCAATCCATTTTCCTGTTTTGAAATCATATTCCTCTCCACATGTCACTAACGACTCTTTCTCTCCAATTACATAAAACTTTTTGTCCATAAATACCCCAAAACCCAAAATACATCTTATGTTGCTAAAGTTCTACTGAGCTAACGATATCGCCATGTGAGTCACAACCTGCAGCTACAATGGCAATCTCACCAGAGGTGGCAGAGGAAAGCAAACACCTTGGTGCATTCATTTGCATTATAGATGACCAACTGTTTGTGAGTATACTATAACAATAAATGACATGCGATAAGAACTCCTGTCCAAACACAAGTAGCTCTGTGGCAACGGCTAAACACTCCTTGTATGAAAATAGAAAAGATTGATTGGGAATACTGGTTGAGGGTAGATGCATCCAACGGCCACGACTGGGGTCAAAAGCTTCCTATGCAAGTAGATGACAAGAAAAATAAATCCTATGCTCAACCACATTATGTTAACGTCGCAATTTGTACATCTTCCCACTCCTAATTAATGAGAGGAAGCTACTATTCAAAGATGCAATAACACCATAATAAGATCTAGAGCAATGAATGAGAGTGTTAATGGAGTTGTCTCGGCCATTTGCAGGAATAAGAGGACCATTATCAGATCGCTTGTAACCATTAACCCATATATTTTAAACTTTATTTTTAACCATGGCAAGCAACATTGATGGAGATTTTGTGAAGAACAAGATTATCATGCAATGAAGAAGACATTTCAACCTTTGTCAAGAAAATCCGGCCAAAAGGGGAGATTTGTTAGGGTTTTGCCCTGATTTTCTTTCTTTATTTGAAATTTATTTATTTCCTTAAAAAAAAGTCAAGTATTACCATAAATACTTGAACTTTTTCTGAAAGGAAAATATAATTTTCTTCCATATTTGGTTTATTCTTTCCTTAGAGTAATAGTTTGGAGATCTATAAATTGAAGATCTCTATTCTCATAGCATATCATAATAGAATCCACAATGTAGTCGTTTAGTGAGTTTTGTTTATGGGGAGATTTAATCTCTCAACAGTTTTAATATTTTTCTTTATATTAGTTTTCATATAATAATATTAGTTTTTAATATAAGTTTTTGTCATCTAATTTATCAATTATATTATTTGCAATTGTAAGCTTCCGCATGACGCCCTAATCACCCTTCAGAACCCAACACTTGTGTTGCACAACTTCATTATTTTCCAATCCTCTTTTACCTTTCGACATGTCGTCCTGGATATATACAACAATTTGTATTGAAATAATCCAAAAAAAATATAAAAAAAACTGAAAAAGAAAGGAAATCTCTAACTATATTTCCATCGACACCAATAAAGTAATCATACAATGAATAAAGCCAATCCAGATTACACCCCATGAAGAATAAGATAACGTAATTAAACAAACTCATCAAGAATTTTAATATCATGTATAATACATGAAAATTAAGGTGTGGACAATTAATATTGTTATCATATCATGTAGAAACAATAGTGTTTAGACAAACTGTTGGGCTCATTTGGGATGTGTATATGATAGACAAACTTATCCCATGCATCATCTCTCTCTTAACTAACACCCCTAATCAAATGCTCGATCAAATAATTATGCATTTTATCAAAAAAAAAATTAGTATACCTCATACGCTCGTACCAAACGATCTCTTAGGGGTGGATTGGTGTGATGGATAAGGAAAAATAAACCAACGATAATTTTTTACTACTCCTCAATTCTTTTTTGTTGAAAATTGTGGAATAGCTTATCCCATGATTAATAATTATGACTGGGATAAGTTATCCTTATTTTGTGGGTGGAACACTAATCCCGGGATAACTTATCCCGAGATAAAAATATAAAATAAAAAAAGTACCTCTTTTATAAACCAACAACTTATTCTTAGAGTTTATTTTTTAAAACAAACAAATTATTCTTAGAAATTATGTCATGCATATTATTTGAGTATGACAATCCAAACAACCAATAAAAAATAATCTCAATGTAACTAATCACATCATAACGTATCCTAAAGTAACTTATTCCATCATAATTCATCCCAGCCAAACTTGGCATCAAACCAAACGTCCCCTGATATGATAAAGCAAGACAAAAATAACCTAGTGAGCTTCAAATGGCTTATGATTCTTGAAAATGTTAGCTCGTAAGTTTTTAGTCATAGGATCATGAATCATCAAAAGTAATACTATCAAATTCAAAAATCAATCTAATTGTCTTTAAGTCTAACCACAAAAATCGATCAAAATTACTTTTATGTAAAGATAATATCAGATCTAGTGCAGACATGTGCATACATAAGGCTCCAAAAACTGGTCAATTTTTGGGCACTTGAAAATACATCAAAATCTACTTCCGTAATCTATGGCCAAATGCTACCTTGTTAAAATATGAAAAAGGTAAACTGAAGAGCAATAAGTTTAGAAACGTGATTTAATTAAATAAGATATACAAAACCCTGATAACCAAATATGTTCCTTTTGTGATCAACACAATTTTAAGTGCAAGCAAAATATGGTATAAAATGAAATTAAAAAGTTTGTTATGATTGATTTTTTAAATAAATTATTTTCTATTTAATAATCTATATTGATTAATTTTAATTGCAAATACTTCTTTCTATTATAAAAATTGTTAACATTATTCTATAAGCAATATATACATTTGAAAATATTCAAGTCTTTGTGTCTAATTAAATATATTAAAAAGTTATTCTATGTTTATGTCATATTAAGACTTTTAATTTAAAAATTTGTCTAAGCTATTAATATATGTGTAACATACTTTAAGAGATTTTTATTTCATGTTTCTATCACCTAGTGATCTCAATTCTTTGTCACTAATAGAAAACAAAAAAAAAATGTTCGAATTGTTCAAGTATATTTGAAAATTTATTTTACAATAAAAAATATATATATATATTAATTTAAATA
>JAJONQ010050374.1:0-22320 GCA_036250385.1 Solanum microdontum
AGACTAGGGTTAGGCATATAAAACATGTAATTTCTTCATAAAACACGATTCACTACTAAATCAATCATAAACAAGCAATATCCACTCAATTGGATTCACACTCAACTTAACCCACAATATTGGAAGGAAACCCTAACTTGAATTGGGGATTTCAATTTTCATCAATTAGACTAGGGTTAGGCATATAAAACATGTAATTTCTTCATAAAACACGATTCACTACTAAATCAATCATAAACAAGCAATATCCACTCAATTGGATTCATACTCAACTTAACCCACAAGATTGGAAGGAAACCCTAACTTGAATTGAGGATTTCATCTTCACTATTGTGAGATTTCTAGGGGACTCCATGGATGAATAAGCTAGCATACCGTGATTATAAGGCCTTAAAAATCTTGCAACAATGGAGCCTTGACCTAGCTTGATTCTCCTCTTCTTCTTCTTCCTAGAGAGAAAATATCTTGGAGGGAATTTGGGTTCTTTTTAATGGGTTTAGAATTATGATTTGGAATCACTAAATTAAGGGTCTAAAGTCTTTATGTAGTTGGTCTAAACTAGGGTAAAATGATGTCACTTAATAACTAATTAATTTTGGAAAGTTCCAGTAAGACAACACTTAACCGTGTAAACAAGCAGACTGCCTCACCCACGAGACCACACCCACGAGCAATGTGTGGACCCACGGGTCGTGCTGCTCATCCATGGGTGGTGGTTTGCAGCTTCTCATTTGGGACCCTGACCCACGGCCCCTCACCCATTGGGTGTGAATCCCCCTACGGGGCGTGGGTCCCTTTGTGGGTCTACTGTTTTGGGGCAGTCAACTAGGGTTATCCTCAAGCACCCTTGGTTGGTCGTTGGGGAGTTATACCTTGACGTTCTACCCTGAAACCCTTCACTCTTAGTATGGGAAGCCATATCTATGACTCTAACTCTCACGTCAAGCTCTAGAACCCTCACGTAAACCTCTAGTTTAGCCTACTAGTTTTTGGGTGTTACAGTATAAAACCCTTAGAGGCCCTACACAAGCCACTTAGCATACATTGTACAAGAAAATAGAAAATAAAGAGGTTGTAAAATAAAAATTTTAAAACATAATAGTTTATAAGATGTAACAGAAGTCTAACATAGTCTCCAAGTCATTTAGTACATCAAGAGTGATTGGGACGTAACCCGTATATCACATACAAAACTAGAAATGTAAAGACATTATGAAATAAAGGATCTTGCCTCAAAGCACGAGGACTCACCAATCTTCAATATCTAGTAAGTGAACTTTACCAACGGGGATGCAAAACTAGAGCGTTGAACCCTACATTTGTAAGAATATTGGCAAAAGTATATGTTAGTACAAATGTGTACTAGGTATGATAGCAATGCATGGAGGTGTAAAAATTCATGCTAAAAAGGACCTTTCATGTCATGCAAAGACAAAGTTAAAACCATAAGAGAAGGTTAGTAAATATCATAATAAGGAGGGTGAAGTGAAAGTAATACTCATCTTTGAAACACTTGGGAAGAGTAACCTTAGTTCATCATTATACATGTTGTGGGACATTAGCCTTAACTGGCATAGAGACCATGTGAGCTATAACATGGAATCCGGTGTTTACCCCATACCAAAAAAAGGTGCTATCACTTACCAAGGTAAGAACCATGAACTCTAGCTTATGTGGATTCACTAGCTATCATTTATCTACACAACCTATGTTGGCACATAGTTTATGCGACACGGGTAATGGAATCTTGTCCATTGGTACTAAGCTTAATTCCCACAGAATAGTCATTAATCATATTCATCTTATCATAAAGGGACATGGTTAATCACCTCTTGTCTTAACATTACAGGACATGGGTAATCGCTTTTCGCCTCATCATTAGAATAGCTCCTTAACTTTGATTTAATTTAGGTGAGAAGACCTTTCAATATTGGAATCATTTATGTGAGAAAACCTTTCACATTCATGTATTGAGTAATTATGTGATAAATCCTTTCACAACAATGAACAACAACAACATCATGTATGTTTTACTCTCAAAGCAACATATTTCATCAATTTCATTAGCATATATTTATAAAATTCCCTTTCATAGTTCAAAATGCACTTTCAATGATCATAGACTAGAAAACATGGGTTCAGCATGGGTTCATGTGAATTCATCATTAAAACATGGAATTATCTCAATTAATGCATAATAGCTCATAAAACAATCAATTGAATCAACATTCGAAGGAACCCATTACATAGAAGAAAATCATAACTTCAATTGGGAATTTGTAACTACGAAATTGGGGAATTTAAGAACTCTATGGAGGAAAGGGCTCCATAGATGAAGACTATCATACATTAGAATTCAAAGCCCACAAGAAATCGTAAATTGGAGACTTGATCTTGAAACCCTAAGTTGACTCCTTCTTCTTCTTCTACAAAGTGAAATATATGGGGGAGGATGAACTTGTTCTTCTTTTGGGAAATTGAGAGAGTGTCTTCAGTTTTGGTGATTTTAGGGGTAAAAACCTTTATATATGAGTTTCAGTAAAACGATAGGGTATTGAATTAAAATAATTAGGAAAATACCTAAAAGCCCCTAACTTAAAAGCTGACAGACACACTTAACAGTGGCCTACACGGCCCGTCATAGGCACCACAGACCTCTAGTCGTCTATAGTCCTTGGGGAGTGGCTAGGGGAGAATGCCCCTGCTAACGATGACCTGGCGACTTGCTTGACGACCTGGCAACCTCTCCATGGGCCGTCTCGGCCTCCGTGGGAGGGACGTCTGAACAACAAGTCCTAGGGACTTACCACGAGCTATCTCACGGACCGTGGTCCCCATCACAGCCCGTTTGGGGTTCCGTAGAGGGTTCCATGGTCCATTTTTGGCTTGTCAGTTTCCCACTTGACTCCTTTCTTGATTTTGAGGTGTTAAAATATCTCCCCCTTTGGAACATTCATCCTCAAATGAGATTCAAAACATCATAAGAAAGGTAGGAACTCAAACCTAACAATCGAACATACATGCAATCACAAAAGGGCACATATCCGAGAAGGAAACATCAACTTAAAAAGCATGTTCAAAACATCAATTTATATGGTCTAGATGAAAATCATACTCAAAGGCACATAAACATTAAGAAATCAATCAACTAACTCATTTTCTCAAAAATCTAGCTTTTTTCATGAACATGCATAAATGAGGAAATCATGGGAATATTTAAGACACGTGACACCAAAGGAGTAAACCATAAAGAACTAAATACCTCAAGCTAGAGTAGGGACGGAGGGAAAATGATGAGGATAATGGGAAATCATATCGGTCTCGGGCCCCCAATTAGTACCCTCAACTAACTGATTCCTCCAAAGAACTTTCACCGAAGCAATTTCTTTATTTGTCAACTTTTGAACTTGCCGGTCTAAGATCTCAACCGGAACTTCCTTTATGCCAAGACTCTCCAATGGAACTATAGATGTCGGATAACCAACACATTCTTTAACAAAGAGCCATGAAAAACTGGATGCAACGATGCAAAGTCATTAGGCAAATCAAGTCCATAAGCAACTTTGCCAATACACCTCAAAATTTGATACGGGCTCACGTAATCGGGACTAAGCTTCCATTTCTTCCCAAACCTAATCACACCCGTCATGGGTGAAATTTTTGAAGTACATCCAATATTTAGCATAAAACTCAAAATCTCTTCTTCAAAAATTGGCATAGGACTTTTGTGATTTTGAGTTTTCAACCTTTCTCTAATAAGATGAAATTTCTCCATAGCCTTATGCACCAACTCGAGGCCTAACAATGCAACTTCTCCCACTTTAAACTAACCTATAGGAGATCTACATGTCCTACCATATAGAGCCTCAAAGGGTGTCATTCCAATGCTTGAGTGGTAGCAATTGATGTATGCAAACTCGATTAAAGGAAATGATCATCCAAATTACCCTTGAAGTCAATTACACAAGCTCTCAACATATCTTCCAATGTTTGAATAGTATGCTCTTCTTTCCCATTGGTTTGTGGATGAAAGGTCGTATTGAGCTTAACACAAGTATTAAGACCCTTTTGGAAAGGTTTCCAAAACTGAAAAAAGAATTGGGTACCATGATCGGAGATAATGGATAAGGGCACTCCATGCAACCTCACCATTTCTCTCAATTACAACTTAGCATAGCCCACACTTGAATAAGAAACTTTGAGGAGAATAAAATTAGCCGATTTCATCATATGATCTACTATTACCCAATTCGAATGGTGTTGTCACTGAGTGCGAGGTAAACCAACTCTAAAGTTTATATTCAAATCTTCCCTCTTCTAATTAGGAATACTTATATCTTGAGAGAAACCTCCCTACTTTTGATGCTCAATTCTTACTTGTTGACAATTAGAACACTTAGCCACAAATTTCGCAATATCCTTCTACATCCCATTCCACCAATAGACCTCCCACAAATCATAGTACATCTAGGTTGCTCCCTGGTGAACGGAATATTGAGAAGTATGGGCTTCTAAAAAGATATGATCTGTCAAGTCCTCTATATTGGGAGCACACAAACAACCTTGATAATGAAGCACACCATATCCCCTTTAGGAGAAAGCCTTGATGGACTTTTTTAAGAACCGCTTCCTTCAATTCATCCAGAGTTGGATCAAGACCTTGATTGGCTTTCACATTTTCCACAAAATAGGATTCTGAACTATTGTGAACCATAAAACCACCTTTGGTAGAGTCGAATAACTGAAAACCCAATCGGGAAAATCTATGAACATATTGAACCAAATCCTTCTTATGGTCTTCAATCTAAACAACACTACCCATTGATAATCGACTAAGGGAATCTGCCACCACATTTGCCTTACCAAAGTGATAGAGAACACTCATGTCGTAGTCCATTAATAACTCAAGCCACCTTCTTTGGCGAAGACTAAGATCTTTCTGTTTCAACACATATTGCAAACTCTTGTGGTCATAAAAGACATTTACATGAACACCATACAAATAATGCCTCCAACTTTTAAGAGAAAACACAACTGCCACTAGTTCAAGGTCATGGGTAGGTAATTCATTTCAAGAATCTTAAGTTGTCTAGAAGCATAGGCAATGACTTTCCCATTTTGCACAAGGAAACACCCTAAGCCAATTCTTGAAGCAACACAATAAACAACAAACCCATCAGTTCCTTTTGGTAATGTCAACACCGAAGCGGATGTAAGTCTATTTTTCAATTCTTGGAAACTCTTCTCGCATGCTTTTGACCATATGAACTTAGCCTTCTTTTGGGTCAATGTAGTTAATGGACAATAAATCAAAGAAAAACCTTCCACAAACATTCTAGAGTAACTAGTTAAACAGAAGAAACTTCTAATTTCGTAGGGGGATAGAGGTCTAGGCCAACTGTTAACCACATTTATCTTCTTAGGATCTACCTCAATACCCTTACTGAAAAAATATGACCAAGAAAAGCTATGGACCTTAACCAAAACTCACAGTTGCTAGACTTTGCAAAGAGTTGTTGGTCCTTGAGAACTTGCAACACAATGGTGAAATGATAGGTATGCTCATCATCACTCATCGAATAGATCATATGTCATCAATGAACATGATCACGAACATATAAAGGTGTTGTTTAAACACAATATTCATCGAATCCATAAATACCGCAGAAGCATTAGTCAAACCAAATGACATTACAAAATAATCATAATGACTATATTAAGTTCGAAAAGCCATCTTCAGAATGTCATCTTCCTTCACCCTCAATTGGTGATAACCCAACCGGAAGTCAATCTTAGAGAAGTAACTAGCTCCTTCAATTTGGTAAAACAAATCCTCTATCCATGGAAACGAATATTTGTTCTTAATATTAACCTTTTTCAATTGTCGGTAGTTAATACACACATGAAGTGAACCATCTTTCTTCCGAACAAATAAAACTGGAGCACCCTATGGTGAGATACTCTATCAGATAAAACCCTAATCAAAAAAATCTTTCAAATGCCTCATTAATTACTTACGTTCTATTAGCGCCATAGGATAAGGAGGAATAGAGATAGGTTGTGTATCTGGAGCAGGTCAGTACCTAAGTCTATTTCCCTCTGGGAAGAATGTGAGGTAGATAATCTACAAACAATTCTGGAAACTCATTTTCATAAGATTCCCTTTAATAGTTCAAAACCCACTTTCAATCATCGTAGACTAGAAAACATGGGTTAAGCATGGGTTCATGAGAATTTGTCTGAAAACATGGAATTATCTCAATTCATGCATAATAGCTCATTAAACAATCAATTGAACCAACATTGAAAGGAACCCATGACATAGAAAAAATCTCTAAATTCAATTGGGAATTTCTAGCTTCAAAACTAGGTAATTTAGGAAATCTGTGGAGGAAAGACATGTATAGATGAAGAGTATCATACCTTAGAGTTCAACGCCCACAAACAATTGTGAATTAGAGACTTGATCTTGAAACCCTAGGTTCACTCCGTCTTCTTATTGAGAGAGAAATATTTGGGAGAGGATGAACTTGTTCTTCTTTTGGGTAATTGAGAGAATCACTTCAGTTTTGCTTATTTTGGCGGTAAAAACCTTTATATAGGGCTTTGGGTAAAGGTTAAAACCGACATTTTATTGAATTAAAGTAATTAGGAAAAGACCCAAAAGCTCATGACTTAAAAGTTGATGGACACACTTGACAGTGTCCTTCACGGCCCTTCATAGGCACCACAGACCATCTAGCCATCCGTGGTCGTTAACCAGTGGTTAGGGGAGAAGGCCCCCTACTGACGACCACCTGACAACCTGCTTGACGGCCGATCAACCACACCACGAGCAGTTTAGGCTTTCGTGGGAGGGACGCCTGCACAACAGGTCCTGGGGATTTACCACGAGCCATCTCACTAACTGTGGTCTGCTTCACGGCTTGTCTAGGCTTGATGGAGGGTTCCATATTCCATTTTCGACTTCTGTGTTTCCCACTTTACCCCTTTCTAGCCTTTCTTTATTCTGAGGTGTTACACCAATCCATACCAAGAATAACATTGAAACCTAACATATCAAGCTCTACAAGATTAACATGAGTGACTCTAAGGGAGATGTGACAACTTCTATAGTCTTTTAGCCATAATAGATTTACTAATAGGAGTAGAGATGGGAAAAAGGTCTATCAATACATCCAGAAGAACATCAAACCTCATAGCCACACATGGTGTCACAAAGACAAGGTAGAACTGGGATCAAGTAAAGCATAAACATCAAGATGAAAGACATTCAACATCACTTCCTTCTTTTTTTACAATATTATAGTTGTGCTCATAATTCACCACATTATAAGTTTCAAATGTATTAACGGATACCCCATTTCTTTTGCAATTTCACTACTTTTGCATTTTTTTTCTTCGCTTCTTTTCTCTTTTCTTTTCTCTTTTTTTTTTATATGGAGGAGTTCCATTATTTTTAACACCATTCTCGAAGGGGAATTTCTGACACTTCTTGATTTTCCTTCTCTTTTCACCATACTGCCTAAGTTGGCTATGCAAACAAACCACACTTCATGAGGATTAAGGATGTGAATGGATAAATAGGGGTCACAATTGTTCAAGTTTCTTCCAAGAAAAGGGGTAAGGTTCAAGGGTGCTCAAGCAAAGTTCACACATCTCACAAGGTTGGCCACAAAAGAGGTATATTGTCAAATTGTTTCACTCTTAAATATTGTTGGCTAAGATCATTTCAAGTGCTTGCATCACTTAGTCAACCTGATCAATGGGGTAAATTCTAGGTGTCATCACACAAGGTTCAAAGTAAGCTCTCACACAAGACATTGACACCAATATCAAACGAGACTCCACACTTTTCCTAGTGTGCAATGTTTATTACAAGAGACTCATTCGATAACCGGCTATTCACAACGAGATGCAAAAAGTCCACACATTGTATAAGAAACTTCATCAGGCCTTATCGTAGTCGTACATTAATTTGGTTCAATTAAGAGCACTATTTAAGTCATCGGTATTGATCATCACCGATACTTAAATTAGCACAAGAACAACCACAATCAAACACACAAGAGGTGGCAAAAAAATTTCAAAATTGGTCATAAACCATTTCCATTCAAAAACAAGGAGCTACAAGCTCAAATATCAATAAGATAGAATCAAAACACAGTTTAAAACAAAAAACCCAATATATATACACGAAATGTTTTCACAAAAGGTAGGTAAGGAAATACTTCACCCCCATACACAAAAGAAAAGAAGTTGTCCTCAAATGCAATTAAAAATAGAAAAATCACAAAAATAACAGCGAGGGAGGTAAAAAATGGTCTTGTCTATTCAGTCCCTCCATCTGTCGGGCATCGATAATCGGTGTCAAACTCTGATCTTGGGCATCAGTGCGCGGAGTAATAGCGATATCGGCTCCACTAGAGCTTACAATGGACGTCTCTATCAGTGAAATCTGTACTGCTGAATGTACAATAGGCTCCTCAACTGCTGTTAAGCCTAAAAAGTGGTCTCCTGCTGAACACCAAGCTGTTATTCATTAGTCTCAGGCTCGGATTCTGCAGCTATATCATCAGCTCTAACCTCATCTCCGGTGGTAGCCGGAGGCATATCAAAATAGGCTGGAATATAAGTGCCTAGGTCCTCCGGAATCTCTACGGTCCCAAAAATTATCGACATATCAGTGGAATTCAACTAGTCCACGTTCGTTCTCAACTCAGCAATTGCAGCCTTTTGGGTCGTCACCACTTGAGTGGCTCCCTGGCTTCTCTGACACGCCTATATCCTTGCCGTGAAGGAAACAATCGACTCTATAAAAGGTTTCACAATAGCAGTGAGATCTCTCTCAACAATCCCAGGGACTGTAGCCTCTAGTCTGGAGGCACGCATATTATCAGAATGGGCTAGATGTCCCTTCTATGGTATCGTAGCCTGGGTGAGTAGAGTTTGGGATATAGCAACACTAGCAATAGACCTAGGAGGTAGGGGAGAGGTAGAAGAACTAGGAGTCATAGATGGGCAGTAGAGATACTTGAAGGCCCAGAGGCTAGAGTAGCCAATACTTCCTTTGCAGGTAGTGTCTCAGTGCCAATGGCCAGGGATGTATCAATCGGGGTTGCCTTTTTCTTTCCAGCCTCATAATTAAAATACTAGGCCTCAATGCGCCAGATGTCCGTAAAGGAGGTGGGAATCACTTCCATGTCCTTCTTCTCATCACATGGCACACGGGCTTGTCTGCACAATTCAGTGATCAACACCGAGAATAGGAGGGATGTCTGGCGCTGCCTGGCTCTCATGGCCATATTTTCTACAGTGATCATGCCTAAATTGATCTGCTTCCTTACAATGATGGATCCAAGATAAGCCGCCTTTCTGTGGCGGAGGATAGACTCATTCTGGGACGACATAATTGTGTTACTTATGAAGCCAAACCAGTACCTCCCTACTACATTTACATCTTTCTTCTCAATTTGCATTCCAGCCTCAATCTACCTAGGAGTACCATAAGATAAAAGAGGATCCAACCATCCTTTCAAAGTCTCCAAGGGTTTTGTCTTGATCATGTACTAGTAGTCATCCGCAATATTTCCAGTGCATTGCAACACAATGTTTATGTCATTACTGTCGCACTTCACCTTTTTCCCCTGAGAACTACATAGTGTACTGGCTTGAAAGTGGCAGCCTTCTTCTTCCCCAGTGGCACCAGGGCTCTATAGGCAGTGTAATACTCCTGGACCCAACTAGGAATAGAAGAACCCCAGGGTTTTGTGAAGATCTCAAACTTGCATGCCTTTATGGTACGCCAAATTTATGGATACCGGTCTATCACACCACCTATAGACAATCTCTTCTCCTCAAGGTTAGTCCTCAGTCCCTCAGCCTTGAATCTGTTGAATGATCGGGAAGGAGCACCATGTGCAGGTGATGCTGGGACCATAGCTTGATCTTGAAATGGAGGAGGACTAGGGGTCTCAGGGACCCTGATCCTACACAGATCATGCATCCTCTTTGAGCACATCTCAGCTCTCCAGGCCAATAGCAGTTGATCATCCTCATGCTCAGATATAACAGCCTGAGGGTCCTGGTGTTCCCCTTCACTCTCAGAGGTGGTGAAGTGAGTCACATAACTCCCTCATTGTCAGAGCTAACCTCTGGTGATGTAGTTGCGGGTTCATTACGCTTTCCTTTGCCCTTCCCACCTGTGGTAGGAAGTTTGGTCGCATTTTCTTTAGATACAGTTGCATCCTCATTTATTATGATTCCTTTTGCTAGCTTGCTAGTCGCCGAGTAACTTTGGCGAGCCAGGTCGGGTTTGCCGAAAGGACTGACTTGAAAATTATCCAGAAAAATGACCAGTCCGCGATGCACAGGGCACTTTGACAAATCACCGACATCACTCGGCTAGATCAAACTAGCCCACCGAATTATACTGCATATTTTTAGGGGTTAGGGGCGTAACAAGGGCGATCAAGGGACCTTACGGTGAGTCGCTGATTGAACTGGGCGAGCTAAGGCTTCCCGCTGAAAGTTCTAGACTCTAACTCAGCCAAATCACGAAATTAAAGATGATCAAGGAGGATGTTGGTGAACCGCCGAAGGGCTTGTATGCGACCCCTTTGGGGTCAAATACGCCATGTTACTTCTAAGCGGTAACCCCGGATCATGATAAACTTGGTATCAGAGCATAAGGTTTTGGGATAAAATTGTAGGATGTCTCAAACCACGTTTAAGTAGAGTCTTATTCATGGGTGTGCGTCGTGACACATTTTATGAATAGGAGGCTATTGGATGCTTAGGAAAAATCTTACTTCTTCATTTTCAAGTTGTGTCATAGATCTATAATCTCTCTCTCTTATCCCTTATCCAATGGTATTTAGGATGTGACTTTTAGGAGGGTTTATGCTATAAGGAGTGAGGGAGAAATGTTTGTTGAGATGCCAATTATGGCTATGTGACTTGGTAAGATGTGAGATGATAGACTTTGATGTTGTCTTTACTATAAATGATGCTTCATTGTTGCCTTTATGTTATGATAGATATTTATAGGAATTGTGTAGGCTTACTCCCACGGGGGAGATAGTGTGCCTACCTAGCAAGGTGATAGTGAGGTTATGTTTGGTTGTTGGTAAGACCCGACTTAGTCGTGATATGTTTTGAAGTATGTTGATAGATTGGTTGAATAGGGTGTTAAAGAAATGCCTAGATGGGTTGAGTGAATAGACACCTCTAAGAATGGTAAAAGTGTAATTCACAATGGTTTAGAATCATCCTGTGTTATGGATGTAAAGGCTTAAGTGATGACTTACTCCGAACTTACAATTGAAAGAATTGATGCTTGAAAGAGTTTATATAGGTTTGCTCCCAAGGGGGAGATAATGTGCTTAGATAGCAAGGTTGTTAAGTATCCTTGATGTTCATGAATTAGGGTTGCTATAGTTGTGGTGAGAGTGGCCACATGATGAAAGTTTTCCCTAAGGCTAAGGTTACAAGAAGAGAAGGTAAGCAAGTTGCCTCTAGTAGTGGGGATCCAGAGCCTCAAAAGAAGAATAGGTTTTATTCTCTCTAATCTAGAGATGATCAAGAGTGATCTCCTCATGTTCCTTCTGGTATGTGTTACATGCTTTAGTAAAATTTCCAGATTTCTTGTCTTTTATGACTTGTTATGTTGGATTTTGAAGTTATTTTAGCATATGTGATGTTTAGAAAAGTTTGTGTAGGCTTGCTCCCAAGTGGGGGATAGTGTGCCTATCTAGTAGGGTTATGGTGTGCTTGATGTGTTGCCATGATTTCCATATATGCATGTTCATGAAAATGCCTAGGTCTTGCTAGAAATGGCTTATATGCATTGTTCTTTCTCTGATGTTGTACTGCACTTGTAGACTTGCATATACACTTCATGAGTTGAGTAGTGAGCATGCCCTAGTTGGAGTTGAAAGATTTCCTCAATGTATGAATGTTTTTTGAGAATAATTTTGCATTTAGGCTCCATGAGTTGCGTTGAGCACGTTTTATTTAGGAGATGTTAGTTCCTCCTTTAAAAAGAGTAGAAATAGGATTTGATGCATTTTTGGGTTGCTAGAAGTAGTTCCTACTCCCTTGTATTGCATTGAATGAGTTTGGTTTTGAATCGAAGTTTTATTGCTTGATTATGTGCATTAGATGTAGTTCATGCATAATGGGCTGCTAAGTTAGATTTTAGACTTTAAGAAGTCTTTGAAGTGTCATTCGAGGACGAATGTTCCCAAGTGGGGGATATTGTAACACCCCGAAAACTAGTGAGTTGAACCAGTGTGTTGTAGAGTCTTGTAGGGGAGTTTTAGAGTGTTGTATGAGGGTTAAAACTCATAGGAATGACTCCCATACTTAGAATGACATGTTTAGGGGTTAAACATCCGGGTACGTCTCCCCAATGACCACCCAAGGGGTCCTTGAGGAGGACCCCAACACTGCCCAAAAAACTATCAAAACAGCTTCATCCACGACCCCTATTGATGCCCCTTAGATGAACCAAAGCCCCGTAGGTCATGGGCGTAGGTCAGGCCTGAGTTGGCCTGCAAAATATGAGTCTCTGACCCAAATCACGCTCAGTAGATCCATCCACTGTCCGTGGATGGTCTCGTGAATGCTGCCAGTTTTGTGACTTTTACTTTTAAGTTGGGGGTTTGGGAATTAATTATTTATTTAATTAAGGGCATAAGGGGTCGTTTAAGTAGTTAAATAACCACATATAAATACCTAATAAGACCCTAAACTAATCACTTTAACTCATTCATCTAAAGACGCCAAAACTCTATCCAAAAATCATTTCTCTAGAATTGAAGAAGAAGAAGAGAAGAGAAGAGGGAAGCAACCTTGGGCGATTTTCCCCATTGATTCAAGCTTTGATTGAAGTTATGGGAAGCTTCTTCATCCATGGGTTGTTCTACCCATGGAGCCCCCATAGTTTTCCCCCCAATTGTGAACTCAAAAACCCAATCCTAGCTAGGGTTGTGATTGCATTGTGGGTAGGATTTGGATGTGATTCCAATCTAGTGGATAACATCCAATTATGATTGAATTAGCTTTGTTTAATGATATTATGATGATTTCATGTGATTTCTATGGTAAACTCTAATCTAAATTGATGAATGTGATAATTGTGGGTTGACACCATTAGAGGTGAAATTGAAGGTTCATGAGTGATCTTTCTAAATCAATGTTGTGTGTTGTAATTGATCATTATTAGGAATACCTAGACATGAATTAAACTAGACTCTATACTACATGATTGATCTTGACTTGTAAAGATGAAATTGAACCTTCAAGGCAAATTATGATTAGAATCACCTAGTATTAAAGTATGTGATTTAATGTCTTGTAATCTAGGTTCATAATATTCTTTCATGATGTAGAGTCATTGAGAATGAGGAGTCATAGTAATGAATGATGATCATTTGGGCTTAAGCATGAAGCAAACGTGATTAACTTTGGATCCTAAGGCTCTGAAAGTAAAATCTACATATGAGTCCAAGGCTAGTGAATAGGATTGGGTTGAGAGACCTTTACCTACTTAATTCACCATATGAATCATAGATGGTAGGAAGTAATAGGATCACTAAAGTCAAGATGAGATCCTTGTATAATTAAGAATCCTAGACATGATGCTAAATATGAATGTGAATTTAACATGAATGACTTCTCACATAGTAATGGTTCTAGGGTTGAAGGACTTCTCCTAGCAAATTGAACCTAAGGCTAGAGAGCCTTTATACCTAGGTCATAGATTGTGATAGTTGCTCACACATGGTCTAAAATAAGTATTTGCATGGGTTGGTGGTCAAGAATACCTTTCCATTAACTTGAGTCCAAGTAGAAACTTAATGATTATTTTATGGGATTTATGCTTACCACCGAGAGGATATTGAAATGAGATGGAGGTTCCCACCTTGTTGAGTTTGGGCTTTCATGGAGGTTCCTACATATTATAGTTTGGGCTTCCCACATGGAATCTCTCACCTAGAAGAGTATTGATTTCCCCAAGTGTGTCTCATGAGATGGAAGCCTCACCTAGTGAAGTTTGGGTTTCTAGTAGCAATCTACGTATCCCTTAACTACATGCCCCGTAGGAAGTTAGCTAGTGGATCCGACTAAGCTAACAAACCGGTCCTACCTTGGGAAGTGGACCAACCTTTAATTTTGTGGGTAACACCATTTGAGATTATGTTCTCATGTCAGTTAAGGCTATATCCCAATTAAACAAGTTTGGTAATGAACTAAGATGGTGCAAAATGTAGCATCTCCTAGAGTTCAAACCACATGGGATAAGATTATGCGTAATGTAGCATCTCTTAGAGTCCAATGAAAATAATGGTCTAAGATTGTGCTTGAAGAAGCATCTCCTTGAGAACAAACTTTCTGAACTAAGATTATGCTTTAAGTAGCATTTCCTAGGGTTCAACCTTAATGAACTAAGATGTACTTAGTGTAGTATAATCTAGGGTTCTAAGTAATAAGGGACGAAGATAAGTTAGTAAAGTACCTCAAAATGTCAAGAGTATAAATGGACTTAGATATGCTTATGTAAGGCCTCATAGAGTCCATAATGATAATTGAACCTAGACATGCTAAAAGAAGTATCTCATAGGGTCCAACTTTATAATGAACTAAGATGTACCCAATATAGTATCTCTTAGGGTTCAAAACGAGAAGAACTAGGATAAACCTAGTAAAGTGTCTCCTAGAGTTCCAATGCGTTGAAAAGAGGGCTAGTATGTAAGTTAAGGAACATGAGTATGATGACCTAAAGAAGTACTTAGTATGAGTAGTAGTATGGGATGCTACTCATTCCTTGCACAAGTATATCTAAAGGTTACCTTATGAGTGTTGTCTTACATTAGTGATATTTGATGCATTGTTGCTGTAGATGCCTTCCAAGATAGGATTGACTAGAGGTGATAATTTCTTTGTCTACTTGAAGTAAGCCAATAGTAATACCAAAAGGAGGGTGAATATGACTAGGATGACTTCAAGTTTATGGTTAGTATAAAGGGTATTATGGGATGCCTTTTATGCATTGCACAAGTGCGCCTTAGGGTTACTTAGTAGTATGGTACCCTTATGGTAGAAAGGCTTAAGACTTAACCATGCCTATAGACCATGATTAGGATGACCAAAAAGGGATACTATTCTTGGGTGGTATTATGGGATGCTATTCATGTTTTGTACTTGTATGCGTTTGACATTACTTGAGTATGGTTCTATTATGGTATTGATGACTAAGTGTCAATTATTTTTATATTGTTATGACTTATCTCCTATGCTTATTAAATATATCTTATGTTGAGTTATGTTTATATAATGCTTATGTTGGAGACCATGCTATTATTATGATGATTATGTTATTATCTTTTATGCTTATGTCTTATGTTGAGTAACTATTTTGAGATGCTCTTATGATGTTGTGCTAGCATCCATACTTGTTACATTTTATACTAACACATATTTCCTACATTCTAATCAAATGTAGGTTAGAGGAGATTGAGCGTTTAGGAGGCTAGATTTCAAGGATCCAGAAGAGTTAAAGATCTTGGTGAGTCCTCATAGCTTCGAGGACGAAACCCACCTTACCTTTATGTCTTTTATTTTCATGTCAAGACTATTGTATGGGCTATGTCCCAAGAGTTTATTCTAAAAGCTGTATTAGATGGTTTGAGACAAAGTCTAGAAAGTCTTCCGTTTGCTTTTATAAGAAAATAACTTTGATTGTAAAAGTTTAAAATTTTCCCGTATTTTCTATTATCTTATGTTAAGAATGTGCTAAGGGCTTGTATGTGACCCCTTCGGGGTCAGTTACTCCCTGTTACTTCTAGGGGGTAACCTCGGGTCGTGACACCTAAGCAACCATTAGGAGAGTATATGTCCTCTATCCTAAGCTACCATGAAATGGGCTTGGCAAAACCAAGTCATGCTATCAAGAAGTCATCCTAATAGTAATAGGTCAAGCTAATCTTAGGAGAGTATAGATCCTCAATCCTAGGCTACCATGACTATCCCTAACTCATGCTACCCTTGACATGCATCTTACAATGCTAAGTCAAGCTACCCTTAGGACAGTTTGCTTCCTCAATCCTAAGCTATCAATCTTGGTTTTGTCTTACAAGTCAAGCTATACATGAAGGGAACATATGTCACAACTTCAAGCTATTCTAAACTAACAGCTTTGATTCATTTTAAGTTATTAAGCCAACCTAGAATCATTCTATGTTAGAGAACCTTGTATCTCCTAAGTGTGTAAATGAGATACAATACACAACAAGATCACATCATATTAGCTTTACCCCCAAAGCCCTAACATTGATAACTACAAGCCTTATTCTCAGGATTTGCCTCTTACTATTATCATTATACCTAGATTTCAAGGTATTCTAATCACATTCTTCACAACTAGGTGATTCTAGTCATATTTGATCATAAAGGTTCAAATTTAACTTTACTTGCTATGATCCTTCATATGCAATAAAGTCTAGTTCAATTCATGATTATATGCTCCTAATCTTGAACAATTACTACACATGACATTGATTTTAGAAGATCACCTATGAATCCTTAATTTCACCTTCCAGGGCATAAACCCACATAATATCAAATTCATCAATTGGACTAGGGTTAACCATAGAAATCACATAAATTCATCATAATATCATAATTCAATACTGATTCATTCATAATTAGGTATTATCCACTAGAATGGAATGATACCTAAACACTACCCACAATGTAGGAAGAAACCCCAGCTAGAGTTGGGATTTCACTTCACAGTTGCGGGAAAACCTAGGGGGCACTATGGGTTGAAGAACCCATAGATGAATAAGCTAACATACCTTAAATCAAATACCTAACCAAGCTTGAACAATGGAGGAAAATCTGCCCTACTTCCTACTCTTCTTCTTCTTCTTTTTCTTCTTCTTCTTCTTCTTCTTCTTATTCTAGAGAGAGAATTATTTAGAGAGACTTTGGGGTCTTGGAAGAATGAATTAATTCACTTTGTTTGGGGATCTATTAGGCTTATCTAGGGGGTTTAATAACTACCTAACCGACCTCGCTTAACCCCTAACTAATTACCAATTAACCCTAAGCCCCTAATTTAAAAAATAAAACTCTAAATTTGCTTCTATCCACGAAACCCCCACCCACGGACCATGGGTGGGTCTACGGATCGTGCTGCACCCTCGTGGGTGGTGGACTGTGGCTAGAAGTTGCAGGGACATTCAGTCCTTGACCCACAACCCCTAAGGCGTGTGGGTCCATCCACTGCTCGTGGATGCCCTTCGTGGAAGGCACTGTTTTGGACAGCTTTTGGCCTATTTTGGGGTCCTCCTGAAGGACCCCATGGTTGGTCCTTGGGGAGTCGTGCCTTGACGTTCAACCCCTAAAACCTTCATTCTAAGTTCGGTAAGTCATTTTACACTTCTAAACCCCACATCAAACTCAAAAACCGTAATATTAGGCTCTAGAACTCTTTTGTCTAGTTCAGTAGTTTCCAGGGTGTAACAGGAGCGTTACTCAAAATTGACGCATGTACCTCAGCCACTCTAAGAGAACGATAAGCTAGAATATTCATATAGGTCCCGTTGGAGGTGCCAGTCAAGAAGGAAGTAACAATCGGAACACACAAACAAAAGGTGGTTTGTGAATTGGAAGGAATCATGTGCACTGGTTGTGGAATGTTAGGCCATTTAATAAAAAGTTGCCCACAAATCATTCAATGTAAGCAAACAGAACAAACAACAATCACAGAAGTCGAGCATAAAGTAAAACACTCGAATGATGGCTGGAAAATCATAAACTTTCGAAGAAGAAACAACGAGTAAACTAAAGACAAAACAAAAGGTGTAGTGAACAAACAACAATGAAATCCACCTCAGGTAAAAGGTTACTACCCGCACTCAAGTAAGTTTCTTGACACCACCATCCCAACCCAAAAACATGGTGATGGATGGCCAAAAAAAAAAGGAAGATTACAAAAAAAAGAGCTATGATAGTGGGCTTGGAGCTCAAAGCACGAAACTCCAACGCCCAGCTACAAATGCCATTAATTCCATTAATGATCTATCCTCTAAGTTAGTAATTGACGGTAATCAAAAAATTGAAATTTGATTTGGGAAATCCATACATTATGTAGTCTTTAACACAAAAGACACCAGTGGGTCCCAAAACTCAACTACACGCATCCAATTTCCCATCTCTCCCATAGATACTCTCCCAATATCCACCGCTCCACCCTTCCTCTCTTCTGGAATAAATAATCATCATTTCTGCGCAGTTGATATGACCATGTCAGTCACATCAACTAACGATCACATTACTCGCTTGTAGAGAAATGGAAAAGCCCTATTAAAGGAAGCAAGGAAGACCTCCCTTGAACTTTCAACCAGCAACAATAGCGTCCACACCCCCTCCTCCCAAGACACATAGACAACCCCACAAACCTTCATAATAGTACCACACTCCGACATCATGGATAGAACTGGCGCTACAAGGAAAACAACTAGCCTTCCACACAACGGTAGGGACATGGCCAATAACCTTAATAATCCAGGACCAGGCATATCTGGCCCAAATAGTCAAAGAGGGGATGGGCCATCCGATAAAGCGATTGGGAACCAAAATATGGATGCAAACACTGAAGAAAGCTCGTCAAATAGAGCGCATCAACTCAATACCATTGCACGAGCTGAGCTAGATGATGGAACAAACCTTTAAAACATTACCCTTCTTTTCATTCTTCCCATACCTCTCCAAAACTCAAGGCCTCAAGTTCACCCCTCTAAAAAAACCAGAGGAGGAGGGAAAGGAACAACCATATAGAGAGGGATCCTCAACCATTGAGATGCTAAAACAAAACACCACGGAAATGGAACAAATCCGATCAAGTCTTAGAGAACTATGTCCTGAAGTATTCACTTTGGAGAAGCTACTTCAGAAAGAGTTCGAGGAGATGGAAAACACGAAAATCATTGTCCAATGCCCACAACACATAACTTTGTTCTCACTGAACTTGAGGAAAGAAAAGGAAGCAGTACCGAAGTAGTAGCCCTGAACCCACTGAGGACATCCAAGAACACAACCACAATGGAGAAAGGTAAGGAACTACAGGAGACTCCAACCATCCATAGGTTATGATGAATTTCATCATCTGGACCGCACGGGGAACCAATAGTGCCAGCTTTAGGCTTCAATGTGATTCCATAGTGAAGTTCCACAAGCTTGCACTTTTAGTCCTGCTGGAAACAAATATGATTGAGCATAGAAACCTTACTGAAGAGTTTAACTTTAATGCTCAAATTCAAATAGCTGGTAATGGTTTCTCTAGAGGAATTATGATCATGTGGAAGGAACACATTCTAAAGCTAGACAACATGAGTGTCACACCTCAAGGTAATCCCCAACTCCCATCCTTGTCTTTTTTCTGCTATTTACACTAGTTCGGACTTCCACACCAGGACTCAACTTTGGGACGATATTTGTAGCCTCTCACATAGGTTTAATAGTGAGTGGCTTATTAGAGGACACTTCAATAAAGTACTTCACGCCAGATAGAAGCTCGGAGGTAATAACATCAATAAATTTAGAACTGGCCTTCTTTGTGATTCTCTTAACCAATATAAAATGATTGATCTAAGGGTTAGTGGTTGTAAATATACTTGGACTAACAAGTGAGATAAAAACAAAAGACAACTCATCCTCGAGAGGCTTCACAAGTGTGTCGGTAATGAGTCGTGGATAAAAATAATTCTCAACTCCCTTGTTACCTACCTCCCCGGGACTAAATCTTACAATTGTCCACTTCTTGTCGATTTCAACAACCAAAAAAGTAGGAATGATAATCCTTTCAGAATTGAGCCCATGTGGTGTGGGCACCCATCTTTTCGGAGTCTTCTCAGCCAGTGTTTCGAGTGCCACACAAATCTAGGCTCCATTCATTTGTACCAAAGAGAAGCCTCCACTTGGAACAAGACAACCTTTGGAAACATCTTTGCCTAAATGAGGAAAATCCTAAATTGACTAACTGGCTCCAGAATTCCCAAAACTACCATCACAGCACCTTCCCCTAAAGCCTCGAGACCAACCTCCTCAAAAGATTTGACAACCTCCTCAAAGCTGAGAATGATTTTTGGAAGGTCCAATCAAGAATCAACTGGTTAAGTGATGGAGACACAAACTCTACCTTCTTCCATACCTCGACCATTAATAGGTGAAAAAGGAATAGGATCACCTCAATCAAAGATGAGGTCGGCAACCTATACGAGAACCACAAAAGTATTCAGAACCATATCTTTAACTTCTTCATGGATCTCTACACCACCTGCCATAACCACTCAAATAGTACTCATTATGATATGCTCGATAGGCAAAATAACCTCCCTATCGATGCCCTCAAAGTCCTAGATGCACTACTACAACACCTCAGAGACAAGTAGGCCTAACTAGAGCTTGTTGTAAGTGTTAGAGTCGTAAAAGTTTCTTCTCGTACTTAGAATGAAGGGTTTAGGGTTTAAACATGAAGGTAACACTCCCCAAGAACCAACCAAGGTTCCTTGAGGAGGACCCTAACGTTCACCAAAACACTGCCTAAAATAGTGCACCCACAGAGGGATCTACTCCCCATAGGGTGGTCCATGCTCCGTGGGTGGCCCTTCGTGGGTCAAGGCCAAGGTGAGGAGTTCCAGTAAGTCAACCCACACCTCATCAGTATGGACTGTGGGTACAACCACGGTCCGTCAGTGAGGGTAGTGGGTGGTCACCTGGAGACTGCCTCTTTGCGGTTAAGGCTAGGGGTCTTCAGATAATTTGCTTTTTAATTAGTATTAAGTGAGGCCGTTTAGTCTAGTTTTAATTCACCTATATAAGTATTTTTAATTCATTAACCAACCCATTCACCTCATAAATCCCAAAACCCAAATCAGTAACCAACTTTTCCCCAAAATCCTCTCTTTAGAACTCCAAGGAAGAAGAGGAAGAACAAGAAAAGTGATGCTAGGATTGAAGAATCAAGATTTTCTCCTCAAATTCGTGGTTATTCTACAGTAAGGTATGGTAGCTCTTCATCTATGGGAAGCCTTCACCCATGGAGCCCCTTCAAAGCCCCAATTTCAAAGCCAGAAAACCCAAAAGTTAGGGTTTGGCTTAAATCTCATGGATTCCTTTCAAATTCATTTTTAAAGGTTGAATTATGTTTGTTTCTGAATATATTGATGATTTTACATGATTTTAAGTTGAATTCCTCAAGAATCCATGAATTACCCTATTTTCTCAAATTGGATTTTAAGGTGTGGGTATTGATTGATGCAAGTAGAATGTTATAGAATTATTAATGTAATGAATTGATTACTTGAATTATGTTATTATCCATGTCTAATGTAGTAATTCTATATGTGTTGATGAATTATGATCCATATTCCTTGAAGGACAAAGTATCAGAATTATGCATGTTTATGAGGTTTATGTATGTACTTTAAGAACACTTTGAGAGTAAAGAGATTATGACTATGATGTAACTGTGGTGTTGTTGAAAGGCTATTCTCACACACACACTTATGAATGAAGTATGAATGAAGTTTCCATGATTATGATTATGATAATGTTGTTGTGTTGATTGAAAGGTTATTCTCAATTATACACTTAGGAATAAAAATGACATGTTATGAAAGGCTTTCCTCGCCTAAATGAATGGTTAGGCTAAGGGAAACTTTTTATGTGTAATTAAAAAGCAATGTTGATTGATATACCTTGAATAGGTAGGCCAATGGCATTCCTTTTATGAGTTACTAATGAAGTATTCTAAGCCTTATTTTGAATCGGTAGGCCAATGGTACCCCTTTCATGAGGAATCAATGAGTTATTCTAATGATGTACCTTGAATAAGTAGTCAAAGGGCACCTTTTCATCAGTAATCATGTTAATAAAGAATTAACTACTTCATGGGAATTTAATGCTTAGCTCCGAGTGGATAAGGTGAGGTGGAACCTCTCCCTATGTATGGTCGGGTTTCTAGTAACAACCTCTTTATCCCATAACTATGTTCCCCCATAGGTCTTTAGCTACTAGATCCACCTAAAAGATAATACATGTTAGTTCTACCTTAGGCAAGTAGGACACCTCTTTTCAGTGTGTGGCATGACATCGGATTCCATGTTAAGATCACATGGTCTATGTCGGTTACGGCTTATTCCCACTATGAAAAAGAATATGAGTTATGAACTATGGTTACTAAAGAAGCACTACTTAGTGTGGGTGGGGGTATGGGACTTCATCCATGCATTGCACAAGTTGGCTTTG
>JAJONQ010050375.1:0-24159 GCA_036250385.1 Solanum microdontum
CCCTGTTTTCCTTCCACTACATGAACCATATATGAGCCACATCCTTAAGCTGGTAGGACGCCAACTCTACCCTATCGTTCCCAATTACTTGCATCACTCCAAATATCTTGTTGACCTCATCAATAAAGTTTTGGGGATCCTCACCAACTTGAGACCCTAGAAACATAGGTTGTATCATCATAACGAAATCATGGACCCTAGCTGCCACTGATCCTCCACTAGCATTTGCAAGAACTGGAACCTGCTGATTGTTCTGGTTAGCTACACTCTAGGCCAAAAGTTGAATGGTGTTCCAAAACTCTGCATTCGAAACTTCCTGATCTGGGACTGGAGGAATTGCGTCAGCATTGCGTGCTTTAGCATTCCTAAGGTAAGCTTTATGAGGAGGCATAATTTGAAAATGCATAACATCAAGTTAGAAAGAAGATCATACCCAAGCACGATAAGAATATCAAGAAAGTGAAGTTTTTTCTAAAACACTTTGTAGCCTCCCCCTTATAGTTAGGGCGTGCTTCAAACTCATGAAAGGGACTCTACTTAGTTCGGTTTTTCAAACATCCTAAGACTCTTGAACCTAGTACTCTGATACTAAGTTTGTCATATCCCGAGGCTACCCCCTGGACGTTAACACGGGACCTAGGATCACGAGTGACCCCAAGCTAACCCTGCTGGCATATCATAATCATAATTAAAGATTTTCTGAAAAATAGACATATTGTACAGAAGCTTAAAACATGACATGAAGGAAAATAATAGGGAATACCCATTCTAAGTCCGAATATATAAAACTAAGTTTAATGACAACTGAAAGATCAAACTCAAACTAAAAATTGAATCTAAACTATGTTTGAATAAAAGCCTCTAAATGACTAGAGATGTTGGGACATGCCCCAGCTAACTCTAGCAAAACTAAAACTGAAAGACTGAAAAGAGGAAGATAGCATGTCAATCATCCTCGAAGAATGAGGACTTACCACTGATTATGTTGGATTGGAGATCGGGAATCGATCTATGCGTGATCTGAATGTAGAGGACCTGAACCTACATCACAAAAAGATGTAGCGCAAAGTATGTGTCAGTACTTCAAGGGTACTGAGCATGCAGGATAGGATAAAGCTGAAGAAACATATATAACTGAACAAAGCAATAAAAGCAATGATATAATCTGAACATGATGGAATACTGAAATATACTCAATACTGAGTTAACTGAATGCAATGACCAAGTACATAACATGTTGAGACTCAATACAAAACTATAACTCATAACCTGGTCAATACACTAAAAGCTGACTGTGGGAGCTACTATTAACCGACATAAAACCACGAGAGCTATTTGTGGAGTTCGATGTATCTCCCCATCGAGAGGACCCAATATACCTTACCAGGGGTATAAAGGCATACTAGTGTAATCACTAAATATGTTGTCCATAGAGGGGACTTATCCTATGGGGGCACGTAGTTCTGGGACTATGAGGGTGACTGACCCTAAGAATAACTCGGTGTTAAGCCTACTCCCAACTGATTATATAAGTAACACCTGATAACTAAATTTATGTAATACTGAATAGCTCAAAATACTAACATGCTAACTGAAAATGAAACATTAATGTACTGATAATGAAACCTTCTTAACTAGGGCATGTACATCATAATAAACATACCTAGAAAGTGTAATTCATGAAGTAATGAATCTACACAACTGGGGTTCTGAGTTTCATGCAAAGAACTAAGAAACAATTCTACGAAAACATGATAATCTGATTTAGATTAGTCTAACAGCTGAATCACAACAAAAATCTGGAATTCTAGACACCTTAGGTCTAAACATGATATAGAGAATCAAGAATTTGACTTAATTATAAGGACCTAATAGGTGAAAGGAAATCACTAGTGAAATCCCACATACCTGGTGTTGAATTTCACGGAGAAATCTTTCTATTTTGGGGATGAAACTGGAGAAAACCTTGATGCGTTCTTGGAGAGGGTTGGTCGACTTTTTCTCCTCTTTTTCGTTCAACTTGGATGAATTTTGGAGAATGAGTTGACTTGGGTAAAGTCTAATTAAGTTACTAGGCTAAAACTGACCAAAACGACGTAGTTTAGGTGTCCAACGCATAGGAAAAAGACCAAAACGACCCTGATTTAAAAGTTGATGGGGCCAACTGACAGATTTGGTCCATGAACCATGGTCCCACCTATGGTCCATCCTAGTCAGTCATCGACTGGCTTCAGAGGCTGGGATCTGGGGAGTTTGTACCATAGACCTGGTCCACGAACCGTGGTCCCACCTACGGTTCGTAGGTCCTGGCGTGGTTCTAGACTTAGTTGAAAATTTTTGGGGTTCTGGGAAATGGAGTTGCAGGTGGCCAACCATGGACCCCACCTACGGTCCGTGGGTCACCATACGGTCCATAGGTGGCCCCGTTGGTGGCAGCTGCAACTTTTGATTTTTCTGTAATCTAGTCTTTCTAGTATATGGGGTGTTACAACATCCTTTCATGATGTAGGATGTTCAGACATAGTAGTAGAATCAGCTTGGCTTGTTGAGTTTATCTTTAGGTTATCACTATACTCCTAGTATGTTTTATATATTCAGATTAGTTGGGTTGATCCCCATTTCAAATAGCCACTATTTTAGCTTCCTCATAGTTCATGTTTATTTAGTTATGCTTATGGTATGCCAGACACAGGGTTAGCTTGGGGTCACTCGTGATCCAAGTTCCCGTGTTACATCAAGGGGGTAGCTTCGGGGAGTTACAATACTTTTTTTCCTCCTACAATTCAGTCCCCTAACATTCCAGGATACAATGTTTAAGTTCATTGATCCATGATGGACAAATAGCTCCCTTTACTTCTATAGCCATTGTTGTGAAGCTTACAATCTAGTTGTAGGTTCTTCAGTTTTATTCTTGCATATTGACTAGTCACTCTATTTCCCCTTTCTTTCTTGCTTATTGCTATGAATCTTCTTCAATAATTCCTTCGCCTTATCCTCACATCCTTATAAATTAACCCCAAATTCTGAGCTTGGTTTGATTATATTTTCTTGTATCAATTCTGAAGTGCTCAATGTCTTGTTGTCTTCTTCTGGGAATCGGATACCTAGTGGGATAACATCCTCTGCACCTACATTTATATTTTGCTCTACCAATGGTTGTACCGTTATTGTTGTACTTTTCTCCTCCAATTCTTCCTTATCTTTTCTAGGCATGTCTATCATATGTCTCACAACTTCCGATTCACCATCGTCCCAATTCCATGGCGTAATCTGTCTTTGAGCTTTATTTTCCTTCGTTTGATTCGATGATATCTTAATGTTAATAATGTCTACCGAAGGGGTTTGTAGATCTTAGGCATAACAATTGGGTCCAAAAGAATTGGGCCCAAATTTTGTCCCAATTTCCTTTGACCTAGTTTTTGTCTGCTATACACATAACATTCTCCCCGTTTAAATCTCGAGCCCACTTGCATGATAGACCCCTCACTTGAAGACTCATTCTTCTTTTCCGTTGGTAGTGCCTCCTTAATCATCTGCAAAACCTGATCTTGGGTATTGACCGCTAGGTATTTCCCTTATCCTCTCTCCTCTCCTTTGAAAATTTCACGATGATTGGAGCTTCACACCACACCGAAATGGTGTAAGTGAAACAATCGCAGGTTATTTCAGAGAATCTGTTCATCGTCGCCTTATAAGTTTATTCTTGCCAGTGAAGATGATTTTTGAGAGCTCCTAAGTCTCGATATAGCATCCACATAGGTTATCAATCTCTTTAAAAACCTTCTGCGACCATAGATTCATAGGTAAACCTAACAATGTAATCCATACCCAATATCTGCTTACCTCTATCGGCCAATAGCCAATTGTTGGTTTCCACCATTCAAGCTCCAACTTCATCTTCTTCCAGTTCTATTGTCCTATTAAGACATGCTCTGCTGCTAGTCTTGATGGAAGTTCGAACATAAAATGCTCGTCACTCTTGGCATACACTTTGACTTCTATCGCCGACTTCCAGGAGTTACATGCCCATCTTCTTACAACATTCAAGTTAGGGATTATGTTTACTTGGCACTGGTATTTCCCTACTATGCATGTGTTCAAGAGGTCTTTTTTTATAGCGATTTTCCTCCTATGATCCTTACTCTGTTTGTTGTGCTCTGTATCTCTGCCTTCTCCATTGCCTCAATCACCTATTTGTCACGGAAGAAAGCTTCTTTGTATGACTTATGGAGTTGTTTGTTAACCTTCACTACTATACCCTGTGTTTTGTCGGGTTCATAAATAAACTCAGCAATTTTGTGACCTATATTCCCCCAACCTCCTTTAAGTGTAGATTCCAAAGTAATTATGACTGATTTTTTTTTACCTTGTAATGTTATAAAATTGATGTATCTCCCGCTCTCATTGTATTTGAGAGTGGAATAGAACTCTGCAAAGTGGTCCTTCATGTTCCACCTCTTAATCGTCCTCCCCTGCACTTTGGAGGCTTCATATTTTCTCCTTTCTTGTTAATAAATCCCAAAATTTAGGTTGATGGTCCTGGATAGATGAATCTGCAAATTAATTTAAGGAATACTCAGGATATCTCCTAGTACAGAAGGAATATAATAACATATTTTCTCTTTTCTTGTTATACAACATCTAAACAATGGAGAGGAAATAAGAATGAAACCCCCACCCACCCATATTTTTCTTTTACTTCTTCTCTGTTTTATCATCAACCATACAAAAGGTCGCACATGGCTGGAGAGTCATCCAAGAAGTGCCACTCTATGATGGATCCCTGTCTGGATTCTCCAGAGGTAGTGCGTGTGGATTACTCTCTAAGAAATGACTGTAATAGACTAACGTTTAGAACATTTAATTATATGACTTAAATCTCAGTGAAAACATGTTGTTAATGTGACTTTGTCAGATCAGCCAAAGTAAAATACAAAGGCCCTCCTTTGAAACCCCGATTATTATTCTCCTTCTTCTACTACTACTAAGTAAATAGTTAATACCCTTATACTAGTATGTACAAAATAAAAAGAAACAATTCAAGTTGGGCATAGCAAGTAACGTTGAAGTTGAACATGGCAAAGGACCATTAGTAAATGATGAATCTGTGTTGCCAAATGAGTCTGATAATAATTCTTTTATTGATGCCATTGGGAGTGATAATTCCATCAGTTGTCTCATTTGTTCTCTAGGTCGGATTATAGTCCCATATCATTTATTCGGCCTCAAGCAATGAATGAGACAATTAATGGTATTGTCACACCCAATGGTATCAATAAAAGATTTATCATTAGACTTATTTGGCAAAAAAAAATTATCATTTAACAATGGCCCTTTTCCATGCTCAACTTCAAATTTACATGCCATGCTCAACTTTAATTGTTTCTTTTTCTTTTTGTACCTAGTAGTAGGTATTAATTATTTAAGTGGTAGTAGTGGTGGAAGAAGAATCAATGGTTTTAGGAAGGTGGGCCTTTGGATTTTACTTTGGCTGATTTGACAATGTCACTTTAACAACATGTTACTAATGAGATTTGAGTCATAAAAAAACATGTTCTAAACACTAGTCTGTAACGGCCTTTTTATAGAGAGTAAACCACACGCTCCACCTATAGAGCTTCCACATGGGGCTCCATCGGTGTGTGGTACTTATCAGATGACTCTCCAGCCAGGTGCGACCTTATGTGTTGAAGGAAACCAAGGAAAACCAACTTATGCCACAACTGTCACCACGACAAATCAATCACCAAATTCTCCTAGACACCCTAGAGAATTAGTAATTGCAAGGATCACTACTCATAATGGGATTCCAACAATAGCATTCATGCAAAATTATTACTTTGGTATCATGGAGGAGGAATGTAGGTTGCAAATCATTTTTTAAGGAATTATTCCCAATCAGGGCCTCAGTAAAAATTGGTGTGTATGATAATCGCAATGTGTTCTTAGACTTCACAAATGAAGATGATTTAAACTTGATTGAGATGGAGGGTCTTCAATTGTGGCTACAAAAGTGGACCCCTGATTTTGAAATCGGAATAGGACATCCCTATTGCACTAGTGTGGGTTCTTCTACCAGATTTTCTCTTCCATATGCATTCATGGCATTATGTTAAACAAATTGTTAGCAAGAGGCAACCAGATTCATCTAAAAATAAAAAATCTCACTCAGAAACCAATAAGGAAAAAAATATCAATAGCCATTAGAGTAAAAAGCAAGATTATCAAACATACCTAGACTCTTCTTCACTTAAATCCTCATTTCCACCCAGTATAACACTAGTATATACACTACCAAAAGCATAGAGGTTTAGATTATAAATATATAAAAATATACATATCAGATTAGGATAATGATTAAAAGTAAACATATATATACATCTCACCGTTACAAATTAAATCAAATACCATATAGTTTGATCAAGTTTAACAATTACTTGAGGCAACCTCAAAGTTGGAATTATAGAGAGGGCCAAACCAATTTTCCACCTGAGAAAATTTCCAAAAATAAAAGACCAACAATAACTTAAAACCTCGAGCAGATACTTATCATGTTTGTTCAGGAAATCCCTCAAGAAAATTTCTCGCGCTTCATTCTACATTCAGCAAACAAGCTGTTCATGGATGCATTTGTAAATTTGTGGATTCATGTAAGACATTATTCCCCTACCCTGAACCATATATAGGCAGTGTGCTCATTCTATATCTACGAGGGGTTGTTGGTGTTCATGATGTTAAAAATGTTTTGACATTGCAGAATGATATGAAGGTTGTTAATTCTTGGAACTTTTGAGAAAGAAAAGATAAGATTCAGCAGAATTTCCTTTTGTTATTCATGTGGCATATTACAAAAGGCTTAGACATATATAACTATTAATGTTTTTCAAAAAATAGTAGAGACCATATCTATCCACACTATTGACTTTTTTACAAAATATATTTCATAAAACAAGGACTACCATTCCTATACAAACTAAACATAATATTTCAAAAAAGAACCATTAAAGAAAAGACTATCTACAAATATCTCATTTTCTAACACTCCTCCTTGAGATTTTTCTTGGATACTACCAACTTAGCCCTTAGAAATTTAAATTTCCCCTTAGGAAGGAAGAGCCTTGGTCATGATGTATCCAATCAGCTAATCTGAGCTGCAATGAACAAGTTGAACTTCGCCATCCTTCTCTTCTTGCCTGATAGCATGAAACTTTATATTTATATGCTTGCTACGATCATGTCGCACCAGATTTTTGGCCATAGATATTGCTGACTTGTTTTCAACTTTAATGGTAGTAGCTTCAATGTCATTTTGCTCCATATCACACAGAATCTTTCTATACCATAGAGCTTGATTAGTTGCACCAACAACGGCGATGTATTCTACTTCTACAGAAGATTGAGCTACCACCTCTTGCTTCTTTGAATTCCATGAGAACATGCCTGAATCAACTGTAAAAACATAACCAAAAGTGTTTTTTATATCAGTAGTGCTTCCTTCCCGATACTATCTGAATAACACATCAGTTGCCCTTGCTCATCCTTTTTAAACAAAATACCATAATCAACAGATCCCTTGACATACCTCAAGGTTCACTAAGCGACACCAAGATGAACTTGACTTGGATCATGCATAAATCTCGACAAAAGACTTGCGGTGAACATGAGATCAGGTCTTGTTGCTGTCAAATACAACAAGCTACCTATTAGACTTCTATAAACTGTTGGATTATCCCTACCACCTCCTTCAAAACTTGAAATCTTTTCAATGTGAACCAGTGGGGTCGGTAGAGGCTTGCATCTTACCATCTTGAACCTTTTAAGAATATCTCATGCATATTTTCTCTGACAAACCAAGATTCCATCAGTAGCTTGATTAATCTCTATTCCTAGAAAGTAATTCCTTTCACCCAAATCTCACATTTCAAACATGGTCTCCATTTCTTACTTGAACAGATTCACCATAGCTTCGTTGTTTCTTGTTACGAGAAGTTCATCAACATAGAGTGACACCACAAGCACATCTCCTTCTTTTGCCTTTTCCACATATAAATTGGTGTCATTTTCACTTCTCTTGAAGCCTCAACAAATGAGATCATCATCAATCTTACTGTACCATGCTTGATGAGCCTGCTATAATCCATACAATGCCTTATGAAGTCTATAGGCTTTGTCCTCCAACCCTGCAACATGAAAGCCTTATGGTTTATCAATATAAATCTCCTCCCGCAACAGTCTATTTGAGAATGTCGATTTCACATCCAAATGATACAACTTCCAATTTGTTTGAGCTGCCAAAGCAAATAGATAACTTATTATATCATGCCATGCAACAGGTGTAAATGTGTCTCCATAATCTAGAACTTAACTTGAGTGTAACCTTTCACAACAAGCCTTGCTTTGTATTTATAAACTGAACCTTTTAGATTTAGTTTTGTCTCATAAACCCACATCATCCCTATTACGTTTTTGTCTTTGGGTTTATCAATCAGCTCCAAAGTATCATTTTTCTCTATCATACCAATCTCATCCTTCATAGCTTCAATCCAAACTTTATGTCTTGATACTTCTTGAAAGTTATTGGGTTCTGAGATAGCAACATTGCATCTTTCATATATCTTAAAAGGGGACTTTTTCTTCAAAACTGGTTAATTGGGTGAGGATTCCCCGTATGATTCTTCATATTTTCATCAAGAAGCATTTGACAGTCCATTTAGTTTTTCTGAGCCAACTGATTGTGTTGCAAGCAGTGGATGCAAGTTCTGAAAACCTTCATTATCTTTCTCAATTTGCTCCTTATCCTTGTTCCAATGAGCATGCTCATCCACTACTACATCTCTTCTGATGGAGATATGCTTTGTTTGCAAATTGAAAACTCTATAACCTTTGGATTGTGATGAATAACCAATATAGATCCGCAACTCACCTTTTGGTTCGAGTTTGCTTCTTTTGCAAAGATTTTGAAGTGTTTCGCAGATGGTCTTATTCCACTCCATGACTCAATAGGAGTTTTCCATCCACATCTTTAGTTGGCAGCCTATTTATCAAATACATTGAAGTATAAATAGCTTCTGCCCAAAATCTTTGCGGTAGTTTCTTTTCAAGCTACAAACATCTAGCCATTTCAACAACAATCATGTTCTTCCTCTCCAAGACTCCATTTTATTCAGGTGAAAAAATTACTATCGACTTGTGATCAATCCCCATGTGTTTACAATATTTATTGAACTCATTGGAAGTGTATTCACCCCCATTGTCGAACCTCAAAGCCTTAAGCGTACAACCATTTTGTCTTTCTGCAAAAGCCCTAAATTTATTGAAAACTGCAAATATGTGAGACAACCCAAGTCATACTTGTTAAGTCATCAATAAAGAGTATAAAATATTTATTTTATCCCAAATATGATGTCTGCATAGGTTCACACACATCAGTGTGAACTAGTTTAAGTTTTTCAGTTGCCCTCCCGGTAGCATTTTTAGGAAATGCTTTCCTGTGTACCTTACCCACCTGACATGTCTCACAAACTTTTTTAGACAGTGAAATCACAAGTTAAGCCTTATTCAATCCCTTTCATACATAGACTTTAAAGTAGCATAGTTAAAATGACCATATCTTTTGTGCCACAACCATGACTCTTGTACTATCAAACTCCCCATCTAAAGAAATTTTTTTATCTACCATTTCTACTTTAACAACAAACAATCTTCAAAGTCAAAAACCAAACAATGCTTGTCTTTGAAAAATAAGGAATATTATTTAGACATCATTTGAGCCACACTTAACAAGTTACAGGCTAAACAAGGAACATACACCACATAATATATAAACTTTGTACCTTGTTTAGTCTGAAAGGAAACTGAACCCTTTTCAAGTGCATCTACTGTTTCACCATTCCTCATCCTTACTTTAGTTTTGATTGGCTTGTCAAGTGTATGAAAGAGCTCATTGTTAGATATATGACTCGTACATCCACTATCTATGAACCATGAGGATTTGTTGGTTGTGTTTTCTACATGGGAAGCCATAAACAAGCTTTCTTCATTGTTTTCGGACTCTTCAGTAAAATTTACTTGTTGTACATAGTGTTGTTGTAGTTGATTCTTCTTGAGCCTGTAATTTTTCTCAATATGAACCATCTTTCTATAGAATCTACACTTAATTGATGGATTTCCTTTGAACCAACATTCTTTTTCTTGATAATTGGTTCTTTACAATGGTTGCAAGGTGAAAACTTCTCTTTCTTTGAAGATTCCTTCAATGGTTTTCCATTTGCTACTTTATCTCCTTCCATCCTTCTATTGTCCTTCATCTTGCCTTTATGTTGTGCCTGAAATGCCACTTTAGCTACTTCTTAATCTCTTATACTTGATCTGTGTTCTTGGGCTTGCAAATTCCTGATCAGTTCTGCCATAGAGGAAGTCTTCAAATCACAAGATTCCTCTATTATTGTTGAAATCTTGGACTCGAACCTTGCTGGTAAGCTTATCATCATCTTCTCCACCACCTCTGAATTAGGAAAGGTTTCGCCAAACAACCTTATTTTGTTAACTATCTCCGCAAGTTTGGCAGAATACATTCTCACAGTAACTCCTTCTTTCATCCTTAACATTTCAAATTCTTTTTTGAGAGTCAAGGGTTTGACACCCTTCGTCACTTTTGTCAACTCCTCTTTTAGCTTATCTATGCTTCCTTAAGTGTTTCACAAGCATTTTTTCTTGTGAAAACCACATCTGCAAGTGTTGAATGAAGACATGTGAGAGCTTTTGGTTTTCTTGACTTCACATCTTCATAAACCTCCATTTGTGCAATAGTCGGATTAGGTCCAAGTGAAGGAGGATCATATTTACTTTCGATTGTATCCCATAAACTAAGAGCTTTGAGATAACTATAACATTTTAGGTCTACGGCCAAACTAAATCTGGACAATGCTTGTAAAGTGTTGCCTAAAATATTTTTGGGGACATTTTTAAAGCGTAGCCCAAGTTTTAGTTTTGGCTTTGATAATATTGGCAACACTTGTAAAGTGCACTTTTTAATGGTATATGTTACACTTAATTGGCAACAACTATTTACATATATGACCACACTTTTAAAGTGTCCTATTTTTATAATTGTAAAAACAACACATTACAAATGTGGCCTTAAAATTTTCACTAAAATATTACCCCCTCCGTCCATTATTAATTGTTATACTTTCCATTTTTAGAGTCAAATTATAAAAACTTTGACTAACATTTTAGGATATATTTTTTCATCATATTGATATGTAAAATATTCTCATGTATAGTACTTTTCGTATAGTTTTTGAATATCTAATTTTTTTATTTAAAATATCGAATTAATATAATCTAATTTAACTTTAAAAATAAGTGAAATTGACTTTTGAAAAACGTAATATGACAAATAAAAGTAAACAAAAGGAGTATATTTCATCCAACATTTTTAACTCTCCCTCCAATTTATATTGGGGAAAAAAAAAACAATTCATAAAACATAAATCTTTCTTTTCCCCCAAATCAGAAAAAATCACAATTTTTAGGTCTCACAGATGGAAGAACGACGTCTTCTTCTCCAAGAATGAAATTTCTCAAGAACGATCCCTCTCTGTTTCTCATTTCTCTCTCATTCAACTAATGCGTCGTCTCTCATTACTCTATATCAAATCAATTCTCTTACAAATCCTCGTAGCCGACGCACCGTAACATCTCAACTAAGGTCGATGAAGAAGAAATGCAACACTTTGAAGCTAGAAACTGAAAATTCTCTGTTTATTCACAGGTCAAATCTCTCTTTTCCTCTCGTTTTCGATTTTCAGTTATCTGAAATCAACAATTTTTTTCAGTTATCTCAAAATCTGTAAATTTTGTTATAGTGAAGAAATGATAATTCACTCATTACGATTCAAAATGATTGTAATTGAAAAATGTTCATCGATTCATCGATTTATCGGACTTTGTTGGAATTTGATTTTCCGGAGCTGTCGTCGGGAAATTTAGGGTTATCAAAGCTACCGACATGTAATTTAAGAGGTAAATCGTTCGTGTTCATTTTTTTGGTACCGACGTAAAAACGAACTTCGTAGTGCCTTTAAGAGCAAGTGAAGCTTCTAAAACGTCTCAAGTCAACGAAGGCGTTTTTTTAAAAAACTTTCTTGCGCACATTTTTATGCTTAATAATTCTGCTTAGTAGGAAAATACTGATATAGAATTCAAATGTTCCCTATTCTGCTCTACGTTAACATTATTGTGCCAATTTAGATTGCTCTACTAATCTATATTAGGTTAAATCAATGTGAAAATGACTCATGTCTCGATATTGTCATCTAATTTTGGTTACTTGAGTATTTTTTTCAGTTGGAGATGTAAAACTCAACTACCTGGTATGACACCTTTTAGTTTCTCTTTTCATGAACTCTGTATGTTCTGTAATATACTTACCTCAATTTTGGTATTTTGGATGCTTAAATTTAGTTCCTTTTTCTAAAATTTGTTTAATACAAGCATTGTTAGGGTGATTTTACTTTGTCTAATGTATTTTAGACTACTATGAAGTAACTGTAGGTAAAACAAGAGGACTAGTTTCACATGTCTATTACAAGTGTGTGAATTGTTAAGGAAGAAGGAGAACTTTTAGAGGGGCAAAGGTAAGAAACTTGGTGAAGTTGATTTGGTGTCATCACAGAACATAGATGGTGCTCAAAATTCTCTTTAACTCCTTGGAGTCTGAAGTGCTTAGCCTAAAGTAGAATATATTACTGTTGCAAAACAAGGTTCAGAAAGCAGCTGACCTGGCTAAATCCAAGGAAGCAAGAGTTACTGAACTTGAAGCCATTTTAGGTAGTAGCTCAAAGAGTGAAGAAGAGACTATTGAAAGTGAGTTCGAGGGTCTCTTCAGACAGAAAATTGAAGCTGAAGTTCAGTATTTGGCATTATCAAAAACAGCCCAAAATTTGAGAAGTGCAACAGTAGATCAACTTACCCTCTTGGAAGAACAGAAGACATTAGCTTCAGAACAAGCACAGATGGTGCACGTGCTAGGAGATGCCGAAGCAAAGGCTGTAGCGCTCAAGCCACAAAACCAAGAAGTTGGAAAGTTACTGTGAAGATTTAGCAAGCACTGCTGTAAAGCTAAAGCTACCGAAGAAAGTCTGTAAGTACAGTTCGTGTTTTTTCATACAGTGAGTGTTGTTCACCGTTGTTGTTGGACTGTTTCTGATGCAGATTTCTCCTGATCATGCTGAACTTGTACCCACCTAATGATTGAGAAGTTTCTTTCTTTCTTTCTCTTTTTTTTTTTTCTCTCCCTATTTCAACATCGTCATCCTTCAATGTTGAAAGTTAGATTAGTTTGTTTTGAAGGGTAATCATAGAAGATGGTCTGTTCGTTCATAAGTTGAGATAATTTTGCTTCATTAAAAGGGTGAGCACTTTGAAGTTCTTAAACCTGGTCTCATATCAATATGACTTTAGACATTTCTGTTTGTGTGTGATGAACTATGTAATGGTCTAATTGGATTATTGGAGTTGCGGAAATCCATACGACTTTGGACATTTCTGTTTGAAGTTGAAGCAAAAATGGTATGAACATGAATTGAAGCTCATGTAGAAAAGCAAGCCTGAACTTTTGCCACATGAAACATCAAATACCGCGTGTCTTGAGTTGTTCCGAAGTGGATAAACTTGTGCATGTATGACTTAAATGGTGATCCCGAGATCGGGTATCTATGCACTTTGGCCCTTTACAACAGCCTTAAAGGCTGTGCCAAGCTTTTCTAGGCCCTAACCATGTCTGTTATCCATGGCCCTTTTATAAGATTGCTAAAGTCTTTAGTATGAAAAATACTAAATATTAAAAGTAGATATAGTAAATTACAGGTAGTTGATAAGTTATGTATTATTTTCCTTCTAAGAAATTATGTGGGGTATTTTTTATTTACTTTAGAAAGAGAGTAAAATCTGGCCACTGACATGTGAACCCATAAATACAATGTTTGTTTTTGCTATCTAATTATGAGTTCTGAAGCCTTTGCTCAGATTTTAAGCTTGGCTGATGTATGATTCGTGGAGAAGTTCTCTTAAAACAGAGGGATTGCTACTGTATTTCCTTCCAATACTTGATTTTGATATGTTTTACTTGAGCTGAGGGCCAATCGGAAATCACCTCTCTTTTCCTACAAGGTAGGGATAAGGCTATGTACTCACAATCCTCTCCAAACTCCGCTTGCGGGATTACACTCACTATGTTGTTGTTTATAAACTCAGTGAGAGCAAACTATATATACTATATAGAGTGAGATTGTACTCATTTTTTCTATATATGATTATGTAGTTCTGTTGATTATTCTCTCTAACTCACTGTTGCAGTGGACGTTAGAATGAAGCTTTCACTAGCTTTCCTGTTGAAGTTAAGATTTCACTGCACATCAAAGAATGAAGATTATAGCTATTTGTTTCATCTCCTTGAGTTAAGGTATGTAGTTGCAGCTATATAGATGTTTCAGCCATTTTCGCATTTTTCAGCCAACTAGATTAACTATTGAACTCATATCGATCTCTACTACATGATAGACACTAATGAAAATTGTTATAGTTACAAATGGTCAATTTATAGTAGATGAGAAGAGCCAAAGAGTGGTAAAAGATTTTAATTCTCTGTTGGCTAATACTTTGAAAGGTACTTTGTATTTAGAGAATCTACTAAACAAAGGCAAAAATAAGTGAAGTTCATTTTCATGTATATTTATTACATCTTATGGCATTGTACAGAAGTAACCTGTAATACATACTGAATTTATATGGAATTAGTGTTGATGATAATGAACCTCCAAAGACCAAATTGATGTTATATTTATCTATTTTTAGAGTTACAGATAATGACTTGCTGTGACACTGCCATATATTAATAGTGGAGGAGAGTTTTATTTGGTTACAGTATTGGAAGGAAAACTATTCGAAGTATATAATTACCCCACCGTATAACAGGGGTAATCTGCATTTCTCCAATACAGAAGAGATGCAAGATCCCAACTGTTTTTCATGCTCCTGTTTGTAACTGGCAAAGCCTGCAGTCAAACACAAACAATTCTAATCTTTTTCTTTCTTCAGGTCTTTGCTTTCTGCCTCCTTGGATTCAAGAGTGAGAGTGACAATTATAAAGGAAGAGAAGAAAAGTGGTGAGTATTTAATTTGCATATCAATATTAGGAACATGATGCTAGAGAGTAGCTAGTTTATGTATGGTGAATGTAGCAGGTAGCCCGCTGAGTCCCGAAAATGAGCCTAACGTTAGTAGTTTGTAAGCTTCTGCTGTTAATCCTGATTAGTTTAGTTTTAACTCAATCATCATGTAAGTAAAAAGTTGATATTACTGATGCCATGGGTCGAACAAGCGATGCCTATGATATTTTGAAGAAAATAGCTGTGGTGAATAAGATACAACTTCCTCCTGGAAAGCTTGTTTCTTCCCAACTGACTGAGGAATTGCTTTCTCCTGGAAAAAACAAAATCTCAAGTGTTAAATCAGGCTTCTCATCCTTACTGGTGCTTTTGTCCCCCACATTACGTAGAAATACCCTCCTCATATGGGTGGTTTATATTGGAACTAATTCCTCATAGTACTCCATTATATTACTGACCTCTCTGTTTAGCAATGAACAATGCCAACACTCGTCAATTGCTTTGCACACGAAGGATGATCAGAGCCTTTATACAAATGTGCTTATCAATAGTCTTGCAGGTAAACCAAATTTACATACTTTAGTCATATTCATCTCAACTAATTAGAGTAAATGATTGTCTTTCATGCACTTAGCATTGATCCAATAACAAGTTGTAAAATCTAGATTATCCTATTTGGTTTCTAGAGATAATGGTGGAGAAAGTTGGCCGGAAATTCAGTATGGCAGTTATGTATGCTCTATACTTCCTATTCCTTTTACCACTTCTTGCACCTCAACTGTCTGCTTTGTATTCTGCCTTGCTATTTGGTGCTCGTGCATTGAGCTCCTGAAGTTTCCTCATTGTGGAAAAAATAGGGGCCATGCTTTCTCCTATTGTTGCGGTGCAATTGGTAAGAGGGTGCCATCAAATGGCTGCAATAATATGTTTCGAAGCAGTTGTAGTTTTATCAGCAGCCAGTGTTCTGCTCATTTCAGTAGAGACAAAGGGTAGGGAACTATATGATACTCTTGTCGTCTAAATGTTTAGACTTATTTCATTTTACATGTATTGAAGATATCTCAATTACTTATGTAAGATTGGACTGAATCAGTGTAATGAAGTTTTACTTGCATGAATAGTTGGTCTTGGTCAATTCTTCCTTTATGAGCTAGTTTTTGGGTTGAATTAGACACAATGGTCATATATATGTTCGTATTGCTCTAGAGCCAGACCCACTGGTCCTGTTCATGTGTTTCTCAATGTTGCACAATCCTAAACCTAGCAGCAACTTCTCTACTGTCAAGTCACAGCTGTCGTTTAACGCAGGTGACGTATAAGAATTTAAAGGATTTTACTGTGATCCAGCTAAATCAGAGGCCTAGTATTCTTTGAATTAACCATTTTATATTTTTCTTTCCTGAATTTAACTGTAAAAGAACCATCTATCCTTTTAGCTACACTCAAAAACTTGCCTTCTTTATTTTGATCCTTATTCAATTGTTTCCCACTGAAAACTCTGTAACAGGTGTACAAAGGAAGCTGGATATGAATTATCAGGTATGATTTCCTTGGAAACGACCTTTTCTTATTTTTCCCATCTGACAGACGAGATAAATGTTGTGGCTAGACGTAGGTGTGTTCTCGAGTGCTGATACATTTGTAAATCTACACCTGATTCTCGATTTCTTATTGGGAGCAACTTCAAATTATTTCCTGATATCATCTTTGTTATCTATTTTCTTCTTTTTCTTTCACCAGGAAAGAAGCAAGATTGACATATGATACTCGTACAAATCTGGCATTTTTTCGTTCATTTACTGCAGCAGACTATGTTGCTGCTCAGCGGCTTAGGTGAGACATGTTGTTTCTTAAGCTACCTACACTAAAGCAATCTCTGAGAACTGGTCTGGTGTTATTGTTGTCATCTGAGAACTGATTTATTGATTTAGAAATATGGTGGCATCTGAAATGACTGAAAACATCAGATAGTATATTTATTCCTAAGGGAAAAGTTTTAGTCAATTGACTTTTTATTTGGTAGTTTAGATTTGTATTAAATAAGCATGTGGCAAGCTGTTGATAAAAGCGTGCATTGATGTGTTTGGCCTGTTACTTTATTGTTATGGATTGGTTTAACTTTATTTGAAAGTTCATCTTCATGAACAGAGGCTAATCTATTTCTTTTATTTTCATGTGACTTTGGTGAGTTATTTGAACTCCATTACCTTCCTCTTTTCATCCCGAGTGGGCCACGGAGGCATGATACTCATAGAGTTGCCCAAATATCTTTCACCATTCAAGCATATCCTGTCAGTGACTAATCCACTCACAACCAGAAATTCCTAAAATTTGTATCTATATTCTACTTTGACTGGATATGGAGTTGCCCACATGTAGTTTGTTAGTGATCATTTAAGTGTTCTGTTCTTTTCTCCCAGATTTACTATTCATATTTGCCGAAAGAGTCTTGGATTACATGTAGAACTAGGATTTTATAGTTTTTGTAACAACAGTTGATTGGAAAATGGATTTTGTTGTAGTTACCTACTGTGACATCTTATTAGCATATGAAATACATGTTTTAATTGCAACTAAGAGTCCTGTTTTTCATAACATTACCACTACATTGGGAAGGGGCCGGGAAGTATTGTTAAAAATGATTAGTATTGAGCATATTAAATACATGATTTATTTAACTAACTTATAATTTTATTTTGAATGTGCAGGAAAATGTCGGTAATTGAATTTGAATAGTGGCCAGAAGTAAATTCGATCTATTGTAGTGAATGATGAAGAGTTTTTGTACTATTGTCATATTTGTTTGAATGCATTTGGTTTTGTGGAATTTATTGATAGTAGAGAACTTTAAGCAATCACTTTCTAAGTATTGGTTGTACAAGACATGTTTCTCGAAGTTTATTTGAAATATATAGCTTCGATTTATTTATTAGCTAATTTTGTGATTTAGATCACTTATATATTTAATTATGTGATTATTGAATATATGCAAATAAAAATTATTATTCTTAAAAATGAAAAATTGTGGCTACAAAAATTCTACACAACGTTGCCACACTTTTAAAAGTGTTGCTATAGGGACATCCAATGTGTGGCTTACTGATTACAAATTTGATCTTGTACATAAGAAAAGTTACACTTTATAAGTGTTGTTCTAGATGAGATATAAAAGGCAACACTTTTTAAGTGTGACCAATAACAAAGCAATGACCAAGCTTTTTAAGTGTAGTATAATCAAACAAAAGGTGTTGCTAATGAATTACTACAAAGCGTGCCCTTTATACCTCTTTGGCCACGCTTTTTAAGTGTAGTTGTTATGGCGACATTTCAAAAGTGTGGCCTAATGTCAAAGGTTACGCTTCTTTAGGCCACCCCTTAAAAAGCGTTGCTTAAAGTCCAAAAGTGTAGCCTTTTATCAAAGGCTACACTTTTTGCTAGTTTAGGCTACACTTTATTGGGGTGGCCGTAGGCCTAAGATGATCATCTTTATCACCCATATGTGATAATGATCTCATGTAAACACAAGAGGGCTTGCGCCCTAGAAGTTGTTGGATGCCATGTTACTACTGCTCAACTCTCACCTTAGAAGAACCGTAGAAAACCTTAGTTTTCTTACCTTCACAAATCCCTCAAGAAGAATGGCACTGATACCACTGTTAGTATTTGGAACTTTTGTGAAAGAAAGATAAGGTTCAGCAAAATTTCCTTTTGTCATTCATGTGGCATATTACAAAAGGCTTAGATACATGTAGCTATATAAGCTTTCAAAAGTTAGTAGAGACCATACCTATCCAACTAGTATTGACTATATTATAATATATATTCCATAAAACAAGGAATATCTTTCCTTTACAAGCTCGACATAATATTAAAAAAATGACTATCTAGAAATATCTCATTTTCTAACAGTGGTTTAGAACTCAACCATCTCTCTAGGCTGAGTTTGTAAAGACTAAGTACTACTTCAAAGTGTAGCATGTGTCTAAATCGTAGATTTGTGGTAATTCTCAAGCTTGGAATTTTTTAGTTAAAGCTAGTGATGATGCAGATCACAACATTCGATGGAAGATAAATTGTGGTTGTTGTAATATGTGGTGGTATAATTTGTGTGAGAAGCTCTCCCTTGCAAAACTATATCTTGATTGTATGAACAATGCTTAAGCATTCTACGAAGATATGGATATGCTTAAATTGTGGTGTATGGAAACTAACTCAACATAGTCTTTACTCTAAAATCTATGCTTGACAAAGTAAAGAGAGGTTAGACAGAAAGCCTTCTACAACTGCAATGACAACATAAATATTACACATGAAAGCTGATAAATGACTTGAATTTGCTTATTCAGGACCTTTGCAACTGAAATGACAACACATATATTAATGATTATGTTAGTCGTCTGACGAAGATGCTTACTAATTTTGTCAAAATGACCCCAAAGGATGACACAGATAAATCGGAGGAATATCTCCAAATATTTATTCACTCCTCTGTTCCTGTGGCTTTAGTAAAAGTTAATGTATTTCCTTATGTAACTACCAAACAAGATACTCATGGATGTAATTGTCAATTTATGGATTCATGTTAGACACTTTTTGCCAACCCTGTAATCGTATATAAGTAGTTTGTTCCTATATTGTTCGAGTTTTATAAGTTTCTAAGAGGGGTTGCAGGTGTTGATGATACTTTGTTTTTATTTTTGTCAGAGTAGTTTAGCTGCAATGATGGAGTAGTTTGTCCATGATTTTAGGTGTGTGTTAAGATTGAAGGATGTTTTCCCTTTTGTTCTTGAGTTGGCGACAAGGTCATCAGATGCTTTAGAATTGAGTGTGCAATCAGTTGAGTTTATATAGTTATCAGATAGCGATATGCGTGAGTTTATCAAATTTATGCATACGATAAAGTGTGTAATACATCGTCAAGAAACATTGGATAGTTCGGTCAGTTTCTCTTCCTTGATGCAAGGTGAAGAAGGAAATTAAAGATTTGTGATTGAAGGAATGCATCGTGTTTTTTGTGACTTGCTGGAAAATTGGAGTTATGTCTAATGAAAATAGAAAGCCAGATGGGTTTAGTAAACAAAGAAAGAGGTGAGATTATTCTACGTTGTTGGTTCCAGTATTATAATTCTAAAGGAGTTAGAAAGCATTTCAATGTACTATCTTTGAAATACAGAGCTTTTGTCCTTATAATAATAGTAGGTAGAAATAGTAACTATCTTTGAAAGCGTAACAACATCCTTTGATTTAATTTCTAAATGTCTATCCTTTGAAACTATAATCAAAGACTCCAGAAACTTAGTCTGCAACAAAAAAAATTCACCAATTTATCTTCAAGCTCAAGTTTCTTGTATCCTTTCACCTTTAAGAGCATTATCTTTGAAAATTCTATTTTGCAATTATCAAATTTTTCCTTTTCCACAAAGTTTCAATAGCTTCCTGTTTCCATTGCATAATCATCAAATTGCATAATTTTAATTAATTATTAATTACTTCACAAATAATTAACAATAGCTAAAAAAAATTAAAATATTTAAAAGGTTCAAATTAATATACTCACATCATTAAAGAGTCTTGCTTCACTCTTTCGACTTTCCTTTCAATGCCCTCAACTTTGCTACAGTACAAAGTTTGGTATTCCCTGGAAATAAAAAGACCCCACCAACCTTTTAGTTTGTCATTGAAGTCTTTTGTAGTCAGCCACCAATTTTCAAACTTGAAATATGATTTGGTTGACCCCTATTATCCACATTGTCGCATCAATAGGGAATGATCTAAGACAATTCTCGACCTAACAGACTGCTTGATATTCCTGAATCTTGTGTCCCAATCGTCAAAGACCATTAACTTGTCTAGTCTTGATACTGTGGAATGTTTGTCACCTTTCCTCCATGCGAACTCTCCCCCTACTAAGTCTAAGTCCATAATTCCATGTCTTCAATAAACTCTCAAAGATCTCTCATTGACCTACTGATTCTACTGGAAATCCTACTGTATTGAAATCCCCACATCAGACCAAAGGACTTGTGAACAGACATCTAGCTGCCTCTGATTCCCACCAAGTGTCTTCCCTTTCAATTCTGTCATTTGGGGTGTAGACCCCCGTTAGGTGCCATTTAAAACCCTGATTTTTCATAGAAACAACATGAAACTCGGTACTCTCCCATAGTACTTACTTCCCCTTCCCATATTCTTTTATACCACATAATTAGAATGCCTCCCCTAGTCCCACTAGCTTTTAGTTGCACATAATATGACCGTCTACTACCCCAATTTTTCTTAACTATGTTTGCAATATCCTCCTCCATTTTTGTCTCTTGAGAACACACAACATCTGCTTTCCAGATTCTTCACATGTTCCTGATCATACTCATTTTCTTCCCACAATTCAATTCCCTCACATTCCAGGATACAATGTTTAAGTTCATTGATCCATGATGGCCAAATACCTCCCTTCACTACATCAAAAATGATCATTAGCGGCAATTAATTCTTAATTCCCACTAAATATATATTTTTAGCAGTAATTAGCATTCTTTTTATATGTCCCTAAAGCCTTTAGCGACATTGGTTCTAATGGCACTTAACTAATGCCGGTAAAAACTTTAGAACTCTTTATTAATATCAATATTTATTGCTGCTAAAAGTTGTTTTTGTTGTAGTGCTTTACTTCTAGAGCCATTGATGTGAAGCTTAAAATCTAGTTGTAGGTTCTTTAGTTCCAATTGCCCTTTCTTCTTGCATGGTGGATGGTCACTCTGTTTCCCCTTTCTTTCTTGCTTATTACTATCAATCTTCTTCAATAATTCCTTCGTCCTATCCTCACATTCTTTGAAATTAACCCCAAATTCTGAGCTCGGTTTGATTATATTTTGTTGTATCCATTCTGAGGTACTCAATGTGTTGTTGTCTTCTTTTGGGATTCGGATACCCAGTGGGATAACATCCTTTGTACCTCCATTTGTATTCTTCTCTTCCAATGGTTGTTCCGTTATTGTTGTACTTTTATCCCCCAATTCTTCCTTATCTTTTCCAGGCATGTGTACCATATCTCTCACAACTTCTGATTCGCCCTCTTCCCTATTCCATGGCGTAATCTGTCTTTGAGCTTTATTTTCCTTAGTTTGATTCGAGGATATCTTAATGTTAATTATATCTACCGAAGGGGTTTGCAAAGCTTGGGCTCGAGCCTTTTCCATAGCAATTGGGTCATAAAAAATTGGGCTCAAATTTAGTCCCAATTTCCTTTGACCTAGTTTTTGTCTGCTATACATGTTATATTCTCCTCATTTAAATCTCGAGCCCACTTGCATGAGAGACCCCTCACTCGAAGACTCATTCATCTTTTCCGCTGGTAGTACCTCCTTAATCATCTGCAAAAGTTGATCTTGGTTATTGACCGCTGGATACTTTCCCTTCTCCTCTCTCCTCTCTTTGAAAATTTCATGGTGACCGGAGTTTCACACCACACCGGAATGGTGTAAGTGAAACAATAGAAGGTTATTTCTACTTATCTGGGAATCTGTTCGTCGTCGCCTTGTACTTTTCCACTATGTTTGGATCATTGTTACCATACATAGGATGTTTGTTTTGATTGTTATTGTATTATATATTGTTAAATTTCATTGTTACGTAACAATGAAAACCCCCATTTTATGGAACAACCGATTTGGTGTGTTCCCATTATTACTTAATTTCTTTTTCCAATTATATCCTTACTTAATATTTCATAATACTATTTTACCCTTTACCCTATATTATTTAATCCCAGTCAAATCTCCTACCCAACATCTACTACGCTGTTTTGTTCCTAGTAGGTGTGGTCGTTGTCCTTCCTCTTTCTTCTTCTTATTTTTTTTTAAGCAGACGTTCTTCCCTTTTTTCTATACTTTTGTCTCTTTCAACATATTGTTTTATATGTTTTTTTTTTGCAGACTTTTACATTATACAAATACAAAAGTTACAGGTACTTAATTTTTGTTCATAATCTTTTTTTTTAAGTTGAATATTATTCTGTCATACTTTTTGAAGATAATATCTGTCACAAAATAAGCTTACAGCTTTGAGTTTTTTGTTTGTGTTAATACTTCCATCTATTCTCAATTATCGATTTTTTCACCTTTTCTTATTTTTTCCATAACAAAAACTCATCAATCCGTACACACTTAGTCACCTTTAAAATTAAATAAAGAATATTTATGTTAGAATTCCCCATAAAAACATTTTAGTTTTGATCATCATGGAGTCTGATTTTTTATTTGCAAACCTTTTCTTTTAACGTTTATCATAACTTAACTTTCTGAAAAAAAAAAAATGATTATTTGAACTTCTAAGTTCATGATTATTTATAACGAAGCTAATCATAATTTTCAATACTACGAAATTCTATATATCATATCCTTAGAGCAAAGGTTATTCATGTTACAAGATGATTATCATATACAAGAAATTATATTCCAAGAAGTACACAACTATTTTTTTTTAGGCTTTGTTTGGAGGTCACGATTTTGTTTTTCTCTCTATTTGTTAAATATCAACTTATTCTTCAAGTTATGTTACTTTTTGTTGGGGAAATAATTGAAATTCACAATAATAATAATAATAAATAACTTTATTACTTAGCAAAATAATAGTCTTGAAAATAAGATAAAAATTACTATGATGACATATCATCATATCATATCATATATTATTATAAGTGGGAAGCTCTAAAGTGAAAAATTGAATTACCATTTTGCCCTTTTACTAAATTAAAATTTGATTAATTATTTTATTAAATACAAATATTTTAATTACATAATGGTAGAGTTTAAGTCCTTAAACCCTTTAATAATTGAATTATTACTTTCTTGATAAATGAGTACATTGATATTGTTTTTAATCATAATCATAATTCTCATAACGGAAGAATTTGAAAAGGTATGATTGATAAAACAATGTGTGTGTGTGTATATATATATATATATATATATATATATATATATATATA
>JAJONQ010050376.1:0-18497 GCA_036250385.1 Solanum microdontum
TATAATTCATCGGTTCGGTTCGGTTATTTCTTCGATTTATTTCGAATAAAACCATAACCAAACCAAATACTATCGGTTTTCAAAAATCCCAAACCAAACCAAACCAAACCCAAATAAAATTGATTTTATTTTATCGGTTTGGTTCGGTTTTTTAGTTTGGATCGGTTTTTATCCGAACCGTGAACACCCCTAACTGTGTGTGAAACTCTAAAATATTAAAATTGCTGGGCTATTTTTTAATAATAAAAATTAATTATACCTCCTAAATTTCTGATAAGTGATACACATGCGGTAATTTGGTTTTTTTTTTCTCGATTTTTTCTCTCTTTTTAATAAATTAAATTACAATACGATAAAATTTAATCTAATTTTCTATAACTTTGAAAAGTGATACAGATAGGATAACTTATATTTGGACACAGGAAAAACGGTTACATTTTTAAAGTAGGTAAGTGTTAACTTCATCCTTATCAATTCTATATCAATTCTATCTATATAAACATTTGTATCTAACTAATCTCTAAAGCTAATATTTTTATCTCATTTTTAGGTTCTCTATTTTGCAACTTTTTTTATTGATACAATTTATCTTATTTATAAATTAAAAAAATATCAACATGTTATAAACATATTTGTATTATAGTGAATGTCTATTATGTGGAGTCCTTTTAGGGAGTAGTTAGGAATTCTACTTGGGGACCAAGTTACGTTTCCCCTATAAATAAAGGGGTTTTCCTTTATTGTAAATTAGATTTGTGGATCCCTAAATATCATTCAAGAAGAATAAGAAGTCTTCTCTCTTCTCCCTACTTTGTTCTTCTTCTAAATCTATATAGTTTTATAACACGTTATCAGCACGAAATTCCAACGTAGTGAGTGATTGAGCAATAATGAAATTTGTATGCTACTTGTTCAAAGAATGAAATCGAGGTAAGTACCTAACGTGCAACCAATTGTGCTATAGCACACCTATTAGTTAAATTACATTAGTTTATGCTTTGCTATACTGTAAACAACCAATACACAAACCCACGAAAAAAAAGTAGAAATCTAGTACAGGTTATGTATTAAGGTTTGTAATGCTTTTCAATTGTTATTTAATTTATCTTATCTTGTAGCTACTTATATTCAATTTCACAATATGGTGACGGTAAAGTAGTATAAATCTTATACTTCTTAATTTTGATTTAATATATATTGTCATTACTTACTAGTAATGAAGGCTTGCAAAGTGAAGAAAAATTATTAAAGGCTCTAGAGTAAGTCTAAATTGAGGATAAGACGATGGATTCATGTCCAATCACACCAAGAGGATAAGAAGATGGATTCATGTCCAGTCGCACCAAGAGGGTAAGACATTAGGTTCAAATCTTGGTGCACTGTGATAAAAGATGGGATTCATGTCCCATTGATTTATGGCATGAGACGTCTTTATATAAATAAGACATTGAATTTGAGTCTCAATGCACCATATTGATGATATAATGATGACTAAGGCAAAATAATGAGTTATTGACAAAAATTAGTCATGAAATATATCTCGTTGAAGCAGATCCATTCCCTAAAGTGAATGGGATAGTCGTGCATATTATGTTTGAAAGTGTAACAACCCGGACCGTCGTTATTTAGGAAAAGCAAAAATTCGGGAAAATACTGGGCCACTGTCCCGCCAGGGCGGGCCAGGTGCCACTAGGGCGGCGGCACCATGGCGGGGTAAGTTGCTACTAGAGTGGGATAGGCTAGACAGAATGTAAGTAACGTGAAACATTATTTTCTCCTTCTTCCAAAAATACCTAGATTAGATGTAAAACACCCTATAAAACCTCCATAAGCTGTTGCAACCTAAGGAAAGAAGGAGGAAAAGATTTCTAGCATAAGGAGGTTGAAAACTTGCGAATTCTTGGCCAAATCCATCGTCTCGTCATTCAAAAAACCCAGATAGGAGCTATAACCCCATTGTAAGTGCTTGGCGCCCAGGTAGGCTAGGTTTAGTATTTGAGTAGTTATAAATTTGTGCTCATTGTGTAATATAATGTAAATCAATGGTAGGAATTATGCATAGGCCTTTGTGCACCGAGTAAAATATGACTTAAATCATAGGAAGAAGCCTTAGATGATGAACTAGGGCTAGGTATGGTCGAGTTATTGTTGTGTGATATATGTTGATGAATACTTCATTGTGATGGTTGTGATTTCATATTAGTGTGATGTATGTTAGTAATTACTTCGTTACAATGCATGTATATATATGTTGCATTATAGATCACACTAATCGTATATGAGAATGATTGAACGAGGTATTCCATTAATCATGACTTGATTGTATGAATGTGCAAATATACATTGTGATTGTGATTGTGGCTTGTTGAATGGATCGGGTGATGCGTTCCGACACACTAACTGGGATCGGTTGCCACGTACCGGCATAATATTGGAACATGTGTCACAATCCAACACGCTAACTTGGAACAGGTACTACGTACCGGTACACTAACAGTTTGGGTTTGGGTTCCACGCAAGGACCAATGAATTGACATAATTGTATATCTTGAAATGTTGAATGTACCGGGAAGGAACAAGGGTTCAGGAGTCGTTAATGGTTGAGAGAAAAAGGTTGTTAGTGTGTTGCAAGGATGAGAAGTGGGGGTAGTGTACGTGATGAAAATACTTAGGTAAATTCAAATGTGAGGAAAGGAAAGCAGTGGAAGGGTAGTGGGAAGCATGTATATGATGTGTCATGTGGCAAGGACTGGGTAAGATGAAGTGAAGACAAGGGTATGTCGTGGACGGTTAGTCGGAATGTTGGTAGTGGTAACTGTGGTCCCATCTATGAACTAGAATGGCTAGGCTATGATAAAGAACCTAGTAAGCAGGGGGACTGAGAAGGTGGTTAGTACTAAGGGTACTAGTGTAATTTTGAGGTTTTCGAGAGAGGGTAAAGGTGGAGAAGTGAGTGGTTTATTGCATGTTCTTGCTAGTTGAATTCTTTATTATGCGGTGGTCATCGGGTGGACAGATAATGCTTACCAATACGTGTAGTTTTGTACTGATACTATTCTTGCTATGCCTTTTTGGCATAGTCTGGATGCAGGGTCGGTGATGTTTCATTAGGTGAAGACGAAGAAATTCTCTAGCAGCTTCTATTTTTCCTTCCGCATGGTGGGAGCTTTTTCTTTTCATTATTATGTCCTGTTTATACTCTTAGTAGCTCGTGTACCTGTTTAGACTAGATCATTGGGGGTGTTAATTACTTTACAAATTTCAACCTTGAGTCGTTCAAAACTCTTGTTTTTACATGAATTCCTTTATTCTTCCGTTTACTTAACTTTCCGCATGATTTAAATTATTGGGATATGAGAGTTCTCCTACTTAGGTGTTAGTATGTAGGTGCCCACATGATCCGGTGGGTTGGGTCGTGACAAATTGGTATCAGAGCCTAGGTTACCAGTCTCCCAGTACAAGAGCAAAATGTGGACTAGACTCCAGCGGAAGGGTGTGTTGACGTCCACATCTAATCTTCAGAAAGCTAGGAAGCGTTATAGAAAATGGTTCCATCTTTTTCTCTCATTTCGTGCGAGTGTCGCTTGTGGTATGATTGTGTCCAATTGGTATCTCCCGATTCCAATTGGTATCTCAACAAAGTGAACCGGACGTCGTGGTCACGACTGATAGAACACAAGCAAACTAGGTGTGAATTGTATCTTGGAAACTATGAATGCGTGCTTCTTGTTGTCTAAATTAACTGTGCATGTGGAAGTTTTAGTTGCTTGGATGTGATGATACGATTATGTGCAAAATAAATGTGTGTTTGAAACGTTGATATGTGCAATGTGCTGGCCAAATTGTTGAAATTATGCAAGTTGTAACTGTTTGAGTATCGTGAAACTTGTCTTGAAAAGAAGGTCATGACTGAGTTCAATGCAAGGGCCTAGATAATTTATGAGGTGATTCGTAAGAAAGATCTGGACGTGTGTTGCGCTTGAGTAATAACCGTGTGAGTGTCTGGGTGTATCCTTGGGATGTGTGGGTTATGGTGTTGAATTAATGAGAATGAGTTGGGTTGTGTATCGTTGGGATTGACTCGGGGGTAGACAATGACTATCTTAGCTTCGATGATTACTCTAAATTTCTTAGTGAAGTTGGGAACCTTTGGGAAAATTTAGAAAAGAGAAAAACCCAGAAAAATAAATTGCCTGGGTATTGTTTCCGTCTAAGCCGTTGGGGCGGAAATTTTCCACTAGCGCGAGGCTGCCAGAGCAAAAATTCCCCAACCAGAAAGGGACAGGGCGAGATGAAACCTCAGCCCTGTCTCCTCTATTTTTCCCCGGTCACCTATATAGACCCCGAATCGTATCCGAACTAACCCCTGTAAGTCAATCAGTGCTCAACAATAGAACAGTAAGTCATAACCTTAGTATTTAAATCCTAGCTGTGACAAACAACAAAAACTAGCATCCATATGCTTACCAAAACATAAGTAAGGCAAAAAGGTGACTGGGAGGTGTCAACATCAGAGTCTAGATCCTCCGGGGGTACAAGGCCATTCACTACCTCATCCATGAAAACAAAATGCTGGAAATCTCCCCTCTCGACTCGGAGAATCTCTTGTCTGGGGTGACACAGGTGAACATGATCTTCACCGCCTTCCATATCCGGATCATCAAACGATCCCTCTCCAGACCCTTCCTCTTCTCCTAGCACAACTCGCGATAGAGCATCTCAACCTTTAGGGCAGTGCTGGGGAAATTAGAGTGGTGTCAGCAAAGGAGCGCCCCAATCTCCTCCGGACAATTACCAGGTCCTCTTCTACCCGTGCACCTAAGAGTGGGTATTGGGACCGGGTAGGATGAGTGTCATCGCCTCCCTTATCGTCCATCTCTGTAGTCGCCTGACTGCTGCTAGCCCTATCCATCCTCTTCCTCTTGCTCCGGGAAGTAGAACCCTGCCTGACCAAAAGTGGGTGAAGGTGGGGATCCATAGGAAGTACCTCATCAGTATCTAAGAGGGGCACCCCTGCCTGTTTGCACTGCGTAGTCACGAGTCCGGGTAAGAAGAAGCCCTTCTTGTTGTCACGGTAGAACATCTTCCACTCTAAGATAATCTGCGCCCCCACATTCAGCTCAATGTCCTGCACCGCACACACCGCCATTAATGCCCGAGGAAATGTCACGTCGATACGGTTGCCCGACGGGCGGATCCTCCTAGTAACCAAGTGTAGCCACCTCTTAATATATAGTGACCAGTCCGTGCTAGTGATGGCCTCTGTAGTAGGCCAATAGACTTTTTCCCGGCGTGCAGGCTCCACCAGTGTGTCCCTTGGCCAGCCCAGATCCATCTCCCTCAGCTTGGCATCTTACTCCACATTTGAGGCCTCGGGAAATTCTAGTACCTCATTAATGGTTGTAGCATTCAGGGACATGTTAACTCCTCGAATGCAAATGGTAGGATGGGGATCGTCCCAACGAACGGTGGGCAGAATGGCATAGAACTCCCTCACACAGTCGGAGCGTGCAGCAGGGGAGCCTCAGTCAGTGGAGCCCATCCGGACTCCACCATGTGAGCATGAAAGGCAGGCACTTTCTCCTCCAGTCTAAGTAAGACAAAGCCCGTCTTGCAGCAAAATCGGTTGTTCCGAAAGTCATGGTATCTTTCCCGACTAACAGTGTTGGGAAATTGGACAAAAGGAAGATTTTCCTTATTTACAACTGCCATTAGATAAGCCTGCAAGTTATGAAAAATATACGTTAGAACACGATAGGATTAGGCAACTACGGGCTAACAGAGAAGAGAAAAATTTCTGCTCCAAAATGGCAACGGGCTACTGCCCCACATAGTCCCACCAGAGCGGCCTAAATCCCGCCACAACGAGATGAGGGAGGCCGCTACAGCACGATAAAGGGCATCAAAGTGGCCTTCATCTGGGATGAACACTAGACGCGATCGTGGCTCCCTTTGTCCCAAAACCCCCTTTTTTCACAAAATCTCAGCAGATCAAAGTATATAAAGTACCGTAGAACTTAAATATGCTATTATTTTGGCAAAATAACCCCTAAATAATGCCCAAATTCAAGTTTTTCACCAAACAACCATTCAACTTTTCCCAACCATTTTGGTACCGATTCACCCGTATTTTTATGAAATTCTTACGCCCAGGACGTCGTGGAGACGTTGGGAACATAAGGGAAGCGTCTATGCTGCATTTTTCTATCAAACTAGCAACCTAAGTTAATATTTTAGTAACTACCCAAAAAAACCGTTTAAAATTTGATCAGTTATTTGATAGTTAAGAATTATTAGAGTAAAGAACCTAAGGAACAAGAAATTTACCTTGATTTTGACGTTCGGAGGAGAGTGATCGAGAGGACTTTGGAGAGTTAAGTTTAGGGAGAAATGGGAAAAATGTTTCCTTTTTCCCCCTTTACTACCTCCCATCGTCCGCTTCAGTGAGAGATTCCTCACCACAATGGCCCCACCTCAGTGGAAGCGCTACCGCCTTGGTGGGGTCAGGCTGTGTAAGTTGGATGCGTTCGTTTCTTCGTGTATGCATTAAATTACTAATTGACCCCCTTGAGTATAAGGCCTTTTGTTTTTCAATTTTGAGAAATGTCCACTCGTTGTGGTTTCGTGCGAATCAGTTCATTAGTTTAAAAGTACTTCGAGATAGGACGCGTGGCGATTCGTTCACTAATCGTTCGGGGACGAACGTGGGTTAAATTTGTATCTATTGTAACGACCCGGACCATTGTTATTTAGGAAAAACAAAACTTCAGGAAAATACTGGGCCACTGTCCCGCCAGGGTGGGCCAGGTGCTGCTAGGGCGGCGGCACCACGACGGGGTAAGTAGCTGCTAGAGCGGGATAGGCGAGACAAAATGTAAATAATGTGAAACCTTATTTTCTCCTTATTCCAAAAACACCTAGATTAGACGTAAAAGACCCAAAAAAATCTCCATAAGCTCATGCAATCTTGGGAAAGAAGGAGGAAGATATTTCTACCGAAAGGAGGTTTAAAACTTGCGGATTCTTGGCCAAATCCATCGTCTCGTCATTCAGAAAAACCAGATTGGAGTTATAACCCCGCTGCTACTTCTTGGTGTACAGGTAGGCTAGGTTTATTATTTGAGTAGTTAAAATCTGTGATCACTGCGTAGTATAATGTAAATCAATGGTAAGAATTATGCGTAGGCATTCATGCACCGACTAAAAGATGACTTAAATCATAGGAAGAAGCCTTAGACGATGAACTAGGGTTGCGTATGGTCGAGTTATTATTGTGTGATATATGTTGATGAATACTTCATTGTGATGGTTTTGATTTCGTATTAATGTGACGTATGTTAGTAATTACTTCGTTACAATACATGTATGTATGCGAATATTGCATTATAAATCACACTAATCATATATGAGGATGATTGAATGAGGTATGTCATGAATCATGACTTGATTGTACGAATGTGTAAATATACATTGTGATTGTGATTGTGATTGTGGCTTGTTGAATGGATGGGGTGTTGCGTTTCGACACACTAACTGGATCGGTTGCCACGTACCTGGATAATATTGGAACGGGTGTCACGATCTGACAAGGTATCTTGGAATGAGTACCACGTACCAGTACACTAAAAGTTTGGGTTTGGATTCCTGAAGGGCTAAATGATTATGATGACCTATATATTTTTATTCTACTATGATAATTTAACTCGTTATGTATCTCGTTATTGAATGAACCGGGAAGGAACAAGGGTTCAAGAGTCGTTAATGGTTGAGATAAAAAGGTTGTCCGTGTGTTGCAAGGGTGACAAGTGGGGGTAGTGTACGTGATGAAAATACTTAGGTAAATTCCACTTTGAAAGGAAAGGAAAGCAGCGGAAGCGTAGTGGGAAGCCTGGATATGATGTGTCATGTGGCAAGGACTGGGTAAGATGAAGTGAAGGCAAGGGTATGTTGTGGATGGTTAGTCGGAATGTTGGTAGTGGTAACTTCATCCCGTGTATGAACTAGAATGGTTAGGGTATGATCAAGAACCTAGTAAGTAGGGGGACTGAGAAGGTGGTTAGTAGTAAGGGTACTAGTGTAATTTTGAGGTTTTCGTGAGAGGGTAAAGGTGGAGAAGCGAGTGGTTTATTGCATGTTCTTGCTAGTTGAATTCTTATATTATACGGTGGGAGTCATGTGGAACGATGATGCCTACCAATACGTGTGGTTTTGTACTGATACTACTTTTGCTATGCCTTTTTGGCATAGTCTAGATGCAGGGTCGGTGATGTTTCATTAGATGAAGACAAAGAAATTCTCCAGCAGCTTCTATTTTTCCTTCCGCATGGTGGGAGCTGTGTCTTTTCATCATTATGTCATGTTTGTACTCTTAGTAGCTCTTATACCTGTTTAGACTAGATCCTTGGGGGTGTTAATTACTTGTCTAGTATTAACCTTGAGTCGCTCAAAACTCTTGTTTTTACATGAATTCCTTTATTCTTCCATTTTCTTTATTTTCCACATGATTTTAAATGTTGGGATATGATGGTTCTCCTACTTAGGTGTTAGTATGTAGGTGCCTGCACTGCCCGGTGGGTTGGGTCGTGACAAAAAGAAGACAAGTGATTGAATAATGCACATGAATATGGAATGAGGTAATAAAGCTACAATAATTTGATATTGTCACATGTTTGTGGTACATTCATGAAGAATGAGAGCTTTTGACAAATGCTAAAAATAAAGATCCATTCTCTAAAGTGAATGAGGTGTAAGCCACCATGCTAGGCGTGGAAAAGATCGCAACCTTTGGTTGTAGATGTTGTATCACTAAGAATCTCTCTGGGCAGACATGTGTTAATTTTTTATTTGTATTCAACAAGGATTGGTGACAGATTCTATAGTAAATCAAAAGTATCCTACTTCCAATACTTTCGTACTTCAACATGATCGTCTGGACATCATGGGTCTATATCGTCAAGGACATCACGGGTTTATAATGATAAGACAAATTATAGATAATTCAAATAGACATCCAATAAAGAACCTACAGATTCTTTTAAATGGTGAATTTTCTTGTACTGTTTGTTATCAAAGGCAAGTTGATTGTGAGACCATCATCAATGAAAGTTGAGATTGAATCCCCTACATTCTTGGAACGTATACATAGGGATATTTGTGGAACTATTCACTCACCGAGTGGGGTTTTTAGATACTTCATGGTCCTAATAGATGATCCTTCTATATTGTCTCATATGTGTCTATTGTCATCTCGCAACTTGGGATTTGCAAAACTATTGGCACAAATAATTTGATTACTCAGTAAACCTTTCCAATGTCATTAAGAAATTAATTAAAAACTTTTAATTTATTTATTATTAATATAATATTTTTGTTATGAAACTATATAAATTTAGAAGAAGAACAAAGTAGGAAGACTTCTTATTTTTCTTGAATGATAATTAAGGATCCACAAATCTAATTTACAATGAAGAAACCCCCTTTATTTATAGGGGAAACCTAACTTGGTCCTCAAGTAGGATTCCTAACTACTCCCTAAAAGGACTCCACATAATAGACATTCACTATAATACAAATATGTTTATAACACCCCCCTTGAATGTCGGTAGATTATGTGCCTCGTTAAAACCTTACTAGATAAAACCCAATTGGGAAAAAATTTAGTGAAGAAAAAAGAGTACACATATCTAATAATACACATTATGGATGCCTCATTAAAAATATTATAAGGAAAATCCAATGGGACAAAACCCTGTGAGGGAAAAAGAGTACATCGCGTATTAACTCCCCCTAATGAGAACATCAATCACAACACTTGAATCTTCGTTTTCCAAGCTTGTGCATCATATTCTTGAAAGTTGTAGTTGGTAGAGACTTGGTGAATAAATCAACTATAGTATTACTTGAACAAATCTGTTGCATGTTGATATCACCATTCTTGGGAGCTCATATGTGTAGAAATTCTTTGACAAAATATGCTTCCTTCTATCTCCTTTTATGAATTCTCCTTAAAGGGCAAAATAATTCTGCAAGTTCCTCATTTTAACTTCTTTAAGCAAATAATCTATTGTCTTTTGAAAATTCTTCAAAATTTTCAATTCAAGTCTTCAACTTGTATAACAATACACAAGATTCTTGATTTCTTTAATATATATATATGAGGATTATAAACAAGTTTTCAAAAACTTGTACTTAATTTAGTTTTTGAATCCTTCAGGAATTTTCATATTGATTTTGTCAAGTGATTGACAATATTCATATTAAATATATGACATCTTCTGGTGTCTAGACTGCAAGTCAAATAAGTTTTACACTTACCAACATGCATCATTCCACTTTTCACTTGATAATTATTTCTACACAAACATACGTTAATAGACGAAGAATTTGTATTATCATAATCTTTAACAATATTGCGCGCTATTGTATCAAAGATATCGTCAATGATATATCATTTTGTATTGATTCACAATACGACATAACTTATTGAGATCTCATGACTTCATTATTTTCAGGTAGCTATCCCTCTCATGAGGTTTCACAAAGTGTTATGGCGTAGGCTCTCCAAGATCACATTGGCTCTTTATTATGATTATTTTGATTCTTTGATCCTCGCCCTTTATCAAGGATTATTTTACTTAGATTCGATTAGTCTATCAGGCTTCATGCATCTCGTAGACGCTATCCTTTAGAAATATTCAATAGGAGCATTTACAACTCTTGTGTTGCTTCTTAGCCCCCCCTTATCTTAGACAAATTAACATATATCTCAATCTATTTTGGAGAATCCATCTTTGTGCATCATAGTATATTCATTAATCATATACTGCACATCCAAATTATCAGATGAAAAATATTTGGTATCTACCCATAGACCAATTAAGAGAAAAATTGATCATAATTTATTGGTCTAATACATACAATTACTTTTGTATGCAATATCGTATTTTAGATCAACACATGAAGCATTATTTCTAGAAGCAATAATTTCACTATTTATCTTAGACTTAAATGTCACATCATCTTGAATATTTATCAATATTATCAAAATAATTATCTTGATTACATATTCTGAAAGTTGTGCTCTTAACTAAATTATATTGCACAAACAATTTTGCGAATGTCAAACTGCAAGTTGACAACAAACGCACATGTGAATATATTATATATGCATCTCTTTATCATATCACATGATAGGTGAAAGGACCCATATTGTCACGACCCATGGGTACACCCTAGATGTAACACAGCGTACGTGACCCCGAAGGGGTCTCATACAAGTCCTTAGCATATCATCACATAGGATAAAAGAAATGATGCGAAAATTTTAAAACTTTATCCATACAATCGAAGTTTTTTATAAAAGCAAGCAGAAGTATAACTTGTATCAATTAGCCATCAAATAAAATCTTTGAATCAACAATAGGGTCATAACCCTTCCAACATAATCCGAACATAAAAGTAATAGAAAGAAACTACAAATGACACATACGTCCTCGAATCATGAGGACTCACCACAAGATAGGAGAATAGTCGATCCAATCTTTAACCAATAGAAGATCACCTTACGAACCAGAACCTACACTTTGTGAAAAATGTAGAAAATATGGGTTAGTACAAAAATTGCACTTGATAGCCATGCACAAAATCATGCTAAAAAGGATATTTTAGTTGAAAACCATGCTATATGCCAAGTTTGAGAATCATCATGAACCTTAGTATAAAAGCATAAGCCACAAGCATATTCTACATGTATTTCATCATAGCATAATAGAATCATCTCATAAGTAACCCTAAGGTATACTTGTGCAATGCATAGATAAAGATCCCATAATCCCATATATACTAAGTACCTCTTTTAGGCCACTATAATCATACTTACCATTCTTTGATATCATTGTTAGTTAATACTCATAGACAAGGAAACCTTCACATTTACAAAGTCATATAAAGAAAGCAACTCATAGTAACAATCCACATAAAGCATACTTCATTTCATAAACCATCATGACATTAAAGGAACACACCATAAATACTCTCAAATCCTACTTGTGCAATGCCAGGAAGAAGTCTCATACCCTCACCCACACAAAGTAGTACTTCTTGAGTAGCCATAGTTCATCCTAGACTTGACCTTGTGGGAATTAGCCTTAACTGACATAGACCATGTGAGCTTACATGTAATCCGGTGTCACGTCCCACACCGAAAAGAGGTGTCCTACTTGCCTAAGGTAGAACTAAAATGTATTAGCTTTTAGGTGAACCCAATAGCTAAATAACCTACGGGGGCACGTAGTTATGTGATACGGAGATTGCTACTAGATACATGGACTCAACTGTGGTAAAAGGTCTCCATCTCATGAGATACATGTTTTGGGAACTCGGACTCACTGGCGTAGAAGGAACCCATTAAGAAATCCGGACTCGCTAAGGTAGAAACTTTCGTCTCATATTCAATATCCACTCAGTGCTAAGCATAATTCTCATGGAGTACATATTAAATCATAACTTGTTTCATTAGTATAGATCATTAAATCATGTGTGAGAATAACCTTTGGCCGTCCATGTCCACATGTTCATGTTAGATTCAATAATGTGAAAATGGCCTTGCAACCTTAGAATCTTCATTATGTGAGAAAACCTTCCAAATCATGTTCATTATGTGTTTATGAGAATAACCTTTTAATTAACACAATAACATAGCCAATAATCATGCATAAGTGTGTATGTGAGAATGACCTTTCAACAACACCACAATTAGATTATAATCTTGCTCATGAAGTATACACATGAAGCCCACACTTAGGCATAATTATCATGTTTTACCCCTCTTGGATCAAGGATCACATTCAACTAATCATATCTAGGGTTACTACATTAAACATGGAAGATAAAATGATTCAAATAACTCAACTACTACAACGTCATCTCATAATATTCATTTCACTACAATTCACCCACATCGCAAAGTCATATATTGGGGATATGGGGGTTTCATGGGTTCTTGGGGGAAATTCAACATCAAAACCATAGAAATTGCTCAATTACTACTTAATTCAAATATTCAATTCATTACATTCATGATTCTATAACATTCTACTTGCATCAATCAACACCCATACTTTGAGATCTAATTTGGGAAATTAGGATAATTCATGGATTCTTGAGGAATTTAACTTAAAATCATATAAAATCATCAATATATCCATAAAAAAACATAATTCAATCATTTAAAATGAATTTGGAAGGAATTCATGGGATTGAAGTCAAACCCTAATTTTTGAGTTTTCTAGTTTTGAAACTGGGGTTTCGGAGGAGCTCTATGGGTAAAAGTTGCCCATATATGAAGAGCTACCATACCTTATTGAAGATTCACCATGAATTTGAGGAGAAAAGCTTGATTCTTCAATCCTAACTTCATCTTTGTTCTTCTTCTTCCTTAGAATTCTAAAGAGAGTTTATTTGGGGGAAAGTTGGTTATGGATTTGGATCTTGGGATTTATGAGGTGTATGAGTTAGTTAATGAATTAAAAACTCTTATATAGGTGTATTAAAACAATATAAAATGACTCCACTTAATTCTTAATTAAAAAGGAATTTACCTAAAGACCCTTACCTTTGTCGAATTTGGACAGCATGCAGGCATGCCCTACGACCCAAGACCCACAGACCATGGGTGGATCTACGGGGCATCCTGCAGGTCCGTAGGTGGTGGCCTGCAACTCCACACTTGGGATCTTGACCCACGACACCCAACCACCGATCGTGGGTCCACCTGCTGGGCGTAGGTGCCATCCGTAGGTGGCCCCTTTTGGGCAGGTTCTTAGGGTCTATTTTGGGTCCTTCTCAGGGACCCTTGGTTGGTCCTTGGGGAGTCGTACCTTGATGTTTAACCCCTAAAACATTAATTCTAAGTATCGGGAGTTATTTATGACTCTAATCCTTACGTTAGGCTCTAGGTTACTAGTTTTACATTAGGCTCTAGTGTAGTCTACTAGTTTTCCGGAATGTTACATTATCTCCCCCTTGGGAACATTGGTCCTCGAATGTCGATCTAGACACCTAAAAGAATTAAAGACTCAAGACTAGCAGACCATCATGCATAAAGCATCAAAATAATGCACAACTCAACGGAGGAAACATCAACTCCATCTCAACATACTCAATGCAACACAAGGAAGTAGGAACTACATCTAACAACCCATTATGCATGAAAACTTCAACATTTCACAAATTCATTGGAGGAACTACCTTCTCCAACTCATAGTGTGATAATCTCAATAACATGAAGCAAATTATGCAATTACACTCAAAAGCATATTAAAGCATGTTTGACAATTCATCTCATGAAACATATAGGCAACTCATACTAAATGCACAATGACATGAGGAACATAAATCATGAAAACTCCTTTTCTTTCTAAAAATGAAATTCCATCAAGAACATGCATAACGTAAGGAGATCATGGAAACACATAAATCACACATGACTCCAAATCATGAAATAAGTCACAGGGAACTCTTTGTCTCAAGCTAGAATAGGAATAAAAGAAAGAGATGAGGATATCGGGACACTCCACAACCTTACTCATCCATACACACCATCTCCCCCTTGGGAGGAAACCCCTACTAATTCTTCAAGTACCACTTCTTTCAAGTAACCGAACTAACAAAGCCAAAGACTCATACTAAATATGTCGGGTTCTAACATCAAAGTCCAAAATCAACAATAAGGCCTATTCATGCTAAAGACAACATCAAGGTCTAGCATATCAAATCTATCAAGTCAAAAAAGACGAGCAACACCAGAATTTAAATAAGTATAAAACACATACCGGTAGCCATACTAGGAGGATACTCTTGTCCCCGTCTAGCTTGAGGAGTATAGAATCTACCTTTCTTTGGTGCACTAGTACCCAAACCACTAAGGGAAGCTTGCTTGGCCTCCCTTTCTTTTGCCTTAAGCACCGGGCAATCCATTAATTTGTGGCCACTTCTACCACAACCATAACAAACCTTGGAACCCGCTAGGCAGTTACCCTTATGCCTTCTTCCACACCTAGCACAATCCATCCATAGAGAGCTATCACTCCCTTCACAAGACTTAGGCTTAGACACCCTCCCTTTTTTAAACCTTGGGGGAAGCATTAGAAGAACTTTTCCCACAAAACTTTTGTTGGAACTTAGGGAAACCATGTCCATCAAACCCTCTTAGGGGAATTATCATCAAACCTATACCTCTTTGTTTCTCTAGACCTCTCTTCAAGTTTCTCTTTTTCAATCCCTTGAGCATGAATCACAATACAATCAATATTCATATCATTCTCAAGCATAACCATAAGACATTCTTTTGGTATCAAGTCGGACACCCCTAACACAACTTACTCATTTTCGACCTAGTATTGGCTAATATAGGTGGAACATATCTTGACAACCTAGTGAACACCCGAGAATATTCCTCAACACTCATCCTACCTTGACGAATGTTAATAAATGCAAGTATCTTATCTTCTCTCATTTCTAAAGGACAAAATCTACCAAGAAACCCATTCTTAAATGTTTCCCATTGATGAGACCGAGATTTGGACTCATTTAGGGCTTTATTTATATAGATTTAGTGTCCTCAAATGCTTATTTTGTGCCAATAACTAATGTAAAACCCTTGATTTCTAGGTATATGGATTGAGGAACAAAGCAAGGACACTAATTTATAAAAAGGAACAAAGCGAGCTGAAAGAATGAAGAAAAGCAAGCCTGGTGATCGCCAAGTCCACTTAGCGAATCGTCGAATGGCTACTTGACCGCCTAAAGTTCCAGTGTGCCAAGCCCTGAAGGAAATAACCAAGTTTGTGAGAGAAAAGAGCAGTCAGTGGATCATCGAGTGGTTCCACGATGCAATTTTGGATCGCCTTAAGTTACAGACCTTGAGAATGTTGAATACCAACGCAAAAGGGCGTTGGAAATGACTAAAGGGTGGTTCAGCGAGTGGTTCGGCGAGCTCAACTTACTTCACTAAGTGACTCTTCGCAGCACATTTTTGGCGACTATAAATACATTTTTTAAACATTTATTTAGTATCTTAGCTTATATATTTCTAGTCTATTATTGAGTTTTGAACTATAAGACAAGTTTTCTCTACTTTTTCCTAAGCTTTAAATAATTGAAGTTTTTTACTTTTGAGAAATTGGAAGTGGGTCTTTGAGATTCTTCGAATTGGAGCATTGTAAGGATGAATATACACTTACCCAATTGATGAATAATCAATTTGGTAACTGATTTTACCTTTTTATGATGTTTACCTAAAACCCCAATTCTTGGGATATGATTAGGGGCTGATTTAGTTTATGGGTATTACTGATTGTTAGTTCAAATGCTATTTAAAAGTGAGTTCAATCATTAATTGTGGTTTAATTTAAGAATTGTAGTTGTAAATGCAGTTCTACCCTTGTGTTTTTGGCTTGCTCGAGAGAGATTTTAAAACTAAAGTTATTGATTGATGGTCTATGGGTATTGGGTTGACCTGGGTTCAGCTCGAGAGAGTGAATCCTAAACCTAATCCCACGCATTCTGCTCGAGAGAGTGAATAGACTAAGGTGTGGGTTGTTCTTATTTTGCATGCTTGTTGATGTTCTAGAGAAATCAACCTAATTCGGGTAAATTGTTCGAGAGAAAGTTTATCTCCTCTATAGCCTAACTTACTCACTAATATCTAGCTATTTTCTAATAGTTGCAATTACCCATTCGTCTATATTAGCCTATAATCGAATAACATCCCAAGAACCCATCTCATTATTGTTATTTCGTATTGTTTGCCACTGTTTATAGTTGATAATTTCAAACAAAAATCCCCCATTTTACATTCGTGTCACCCCTTAATTTGAATGATGTCTTTATTTGATAACTTTTATTCCTATGACTGATTTGAGCATGTTCATACTGCTCAATTGAATCTGAAACGTGTACCCCTCCCTATGGGATTCGATCCCAACTCATTTAGTTGGGTTTTATACTGATTAACGACCGTTGACGCTTAGAATTAGATGAAGTGTGTTTGAAACGTTATTAATCAAAATGGCGCCACTGCCAGGGAGTGGTGTTGTTTGAGATTCTTTTGGTGAAGTTGAATTTTGTTATTTTTAGTCTTAGTTGAATCTACTTAATTTTAGTTTTGGTTTATGTGTTGCTATTTTAAAATATAGAAGATGAGTGTTGTAACACCCCGGAAATTCTATGACTTAAGTTAAAGCCTCACTTTATGAATACTGACTTAAAAATAGTTAAAATGATTTTCTAAACCTAAATTAATGCAATTTACTTTCTTTGGAAGAGTAAAAGTCTAAACGTCAAGAAACGACCACGACGTCATTTGTTCTAGTGTGTCCTTAGGTTTTGGGAAGGTTTAGGAGTGTCGTATGATTGTATAATCTTGTAAAAAGGTTTAAATTAGGTAATTATATGTTTATAGGGTCAAAATGTGTGAATACGACACCCCGGGGCCACCCTAAGGGACCCCGAGGAGGACCTTAACCTTGGCCAAGCAAGCTGCCAAGGCAGCTCTCAAATTGCACTTGGAGAGAATAGCTCCGCGTCGCGGACTAGCTCCCCCAAGGAGAAAAAGTTTAGTTCGCGACACGGTAGTGTCGCGGACTCTACTGTCTCGAAATTTAATTCTAAATATCTTCAGGGAACAGCTCTGCGTCACGGACTTGTTCCGCGATGAAAATGCAGAAATTCAGAAATTGATCTTTACTTCATTAAAGAGTCCAACTAAGTGAGGGGTATTTAGGGTACTTTAGGGGACGTGTATATAATGATGTTTAAGTCAAATTACCCCACTTTTTATCACTTAAACACAAAACCCCAAAGATCAAAACCTAAAGTTCCTCCTTCTCTCTACTTTCTCTCTCTTCTCAAGGACTCCATTGAAGAAGATTGGAGCTTCAAGATGAAGACCAACTCTCCAAGGTTTCAACTCAGATTTTCATGGTTAATTTCTCAATAAGGTATGGTTTCTTATCACTCATGGGATTCCTTTCCCCAAGAGGCCCGTTCTAGATGAATTTCAAAACCTCCAATTTCTAGGTTTCAATCCAAAAATGTGGGTCTTCTTTCTAAAGTGAAATTGATGTTATAAACTGACTTTGATTGATGTTATATGAACAATTATGGATGAATTTATGTTGTATTAGTTGTTTCTTGAAGAATTCCCCATGAGACCCATGTTTCTCCTTCTTTTCCTAATTCTAACCCTAGTTTGTGTTGGATCTTGATTGAAGGCTATGAATTGGATGTGATGTTATGTAATCCATGTTTGTATGATGATTCTACCCTAGGTTATGTATAATTTCTATGAAATTAAGGTTGAGTCTTTGAATGAAGCCTTGAAGGCTATGAAGGGAATATGTCAATTGCTTATATTGATGTGGATTATGTTATTACTTCATGAATTACCTTGTATTATGTATTGGTTATGAATTGTTTGGTAATTGAAGTATGAATGT
>JAJONQ010050377.1:0-19685 GCA_036250385.1 Solanum microdontum
AGGGGAAGGGGAAGGGAAGATAAGGGAAAGGATTATAATATGGGGTCGAACCCTCATTAACAAGGTGCGAGTTCATCCACTATTTCAAAATATATTTATACTTCTATTTATAAATTTTAATTTATTGAGAAAATATGAATACAAAAATCATGATTTATCCTTAAAATTAATTATTTATTTATTTAATTATTTCAAGACTTTTATACTAAATATTAAATATTAATTAATATACATATTATGAAAAAAATATACATATTAATTATTATTTTTTAAGTATCACGCAAAGTCCATAAATGAAAATAACAAAAAGAATAAAATAAATTATTTTTTATCAACTATGGAATAAATATAAACATTTATTTAATACTCTTTCTGTCCAACAATACTTGTCTACTATTGACTTTATACACTTTTAAAAAAAACTGTAATTAGAAGGGTAATTTTACTATATCACCCTTTGAATATAATAAATACAATGTCTTGAAAAATGTAATAAGAAAATGACTATAATTAATAGTAAGGGTAAATTGGAAACTAAGTATAAATTATTCATTGATTTCATAAAGTGGACAAGTATTATTAGATATTTCAAAATAGAATAATGAACAACTATTATTTAACAAAGAGAATATAATATACGAATAAAAAAAAGTAGAAGATATATTATGATTTTTTATTTTTTTTATCCCCACTTGTGGTTTTATGGAGTTTCCACAACACTGACAAACAGATAGGATGAGTGTGTGAGAGAAAGGGGTAAAGGGATGAATAAACCATTGAATACTTCGAAATAGTCTTATTTTCCCGAAAAACTGTAACTAACTTAACAGAGACCTCATAAATTCAAATTACTCTTACCAATGTTGCCACTATTACCTTCTACATAAACATGAACTTTAACTTGGTTTCAACAGACAATTATGCTCTTCAATTTTGAATATGCACAAGTAGATACTTAAACTTATATAAAATTGAATAAGTAGACGCACGTGTCCTACATGACATAATACATGTAGGACGCCACGTAGGACATAAAATTTCCATGTAGGATGCCATGTAGGTTGGATGTGTCTATTTGTTCAATTCTATACAAGTTTATGTGCCTACTTGTGCACATTCAAAGTTAAAGGTCATAATTGTCAGCTGACGCCAAGTTAAGGGTCATGTTTATGTATTATGTCTTTCATATTCTAGTACTCCCCCATTTCTTTTTATATGTCAACTTTTTAATTTGTATTTGCATTAAGAAATTAAGTAAATTTACCTTTTTGCCCTTATTTAATGTTTTCATAAGTCAACTTTATAATAAATGATGAATATGTTAGATTTCAAAAATTAAAATGCATTTGGATGACTATTTAATATTTATCCACTATTAATTTCATAAGAATGACCTAGTTTGATTTAATAAGAAGTTTAAGAAAATAAAGAAGAATTTTTAATCTTATGATCCTAAAATTAATGTTATGTTAAATATACAAAAATGTCATTTAAAAACAAAATGTTTTACACATTCAATCTTCTCTTCCAAAATATTTTCTGTATCCTTCTTCTTTCTCGTCCTTTTTGAGTTTTTGCCTAATTGGAAGACATTTTAATTTTAGTAAAAAGCATAGTAACAAGAATATTTTCAAGCCAAAAATATAATGGAGATTAACATAGACATATTTAAATATAATTTAGGGGTATTTTTTAATCCTTTTCGCAACTATAAATATATTTTCCGTTAATCTTTTAATTTGATTATTTTGTTTTGTGGTAGGTCTTCCATGAATCTTTATTGGCCTAATATGGACAGAAGAGGTTGTCAGTTGATGACAAGAGGATTACATGCACAAGCTGAAATCTGGCCCCATTTCCTATGATTTCCCTATGTATCTGTGAACGCTGATTTTTTAGCATTCTGAAATTTGACTCCAATTTGGATAATTTTCGTATGCAAATTAATTTTATATATGGAAAGTGTAACATCTCGGACTTTGAGAAAGGCTAAGAAAGTTAACGGCAAGTCCACGAATTCAATATAGACCATGAACCCTTTACGGAACTCTAAACGGTCCGTTTAGGAGTCTGGCCCATTTAGGGGATGTAGAACCACCCAGGGCTGCCAGGATTTTGAGTCACCTAGACGGGACCCTAGACGGCCCGTTTAAGGGTCCTTACAGGTCACCCATCAACTTTTAAGTTAAGGTCAATTTTTTAAAATGTGGAAATGATTTCAGATATAAATTAAGGTCACTAGAATCTCCTAACACAACCTTGAGTTGAAAGCTTTCTTACCGATTGAATTTCAATATGACATTTTACTTGGGTCAACTTCAAATGACCATATCTCTCGGCATATACCGAATTAGGCGTCCCATGACATATCAAATTAAAGGTCTATGAGCCATCTTTCCAACGCCACCAAGTTTGCTCCATTTTGAGTTCAAAGTAAAGAGTTATGCTCATTATAGTGAAGCCTTGCTAGGCAGTCGATGAAGCCTTCATTTTAAGGTACTCAGTCAGTTTTTAAGTTGGGGTCATTTTGGTCTTTCCCCTATGTCGTTTTATTCCCTATTTTATGCCTAAACCGCTACGTTTTACACCTAGTTAAAGGCTTAGAAGGTGTTAATCAGTTCTTTTACGTTCATTATGTAACGATCGGTTCCCGTCGTTATAGAAAAGCCAATGGGGAAAATTTTTGGGTAGGAAAACTTTTTCATAGTAGCTTAGGATTTCCCAACCTAGTCCAGATTTGGACGAAATCAGAGTCAGTAACGTCTAGGGAAATCTGGTAGTAATTGAGTGATTTAATTATGATTTTGATTACATGAGAAGATAGTTAAGACGTCAAAGAATCCATACGACTTTACAGAATTGAATTCAGGTGAGTAGAACTCTTGAAACTGATCTTGGCGTGAACGGGTGGTTTCTGAGTGTCGTTAGTTGAAGGTGTGTTGTGAAATGGAGGTATTGAAATTATTAAAATTGCTCACTATTCCGTGCAAGCCGCTACAACGGGATTTCAGCCGCCAGGGCGGGGCCGCTATAGTGGGGTGAGACCGCTATGGAGGGACAGACGTGACTTAAAGTCGGAAATAAACTCCAAAAACGTTTTATTCTGCAATTTTCAAACTTGAGAGCTAAGGAACGAACCTAGGAACCTTCTTGACAGTTTTCCACCATTCTTGAGGCTAAAGGTAAGGTTTTAACTCCCCAAATCTATTTTTCGATCCATAGAACATAATCTAATGGGTAATTATCGATGGAAGAGGGTTTTGATCTGGAATTTATGGTGGAAATAACCCTAATTTGGATATTGGGATCATGAGTTTGATCTAGGGTTGATAGGATTATTGGTAATTCGGGTAATTAGTTATCGTTTATTGATTCCCGTGTTATAATTATTGTTTGTAGACCAAGAACAAGCGAAACGAATCTGGAAAGGGCAGAATCAAGCTTCTTAGGGGATTCAAGTGTTGTTCAAGGTAGGTGATGGTTGTGATTTCATGTTGTGTGATGTATATTTGTTTGTTTTTTCTTCATTATAATACATGTTTGTATGTGAATGTTGTATTATTGATCACACTAGTTGTAAATGAGTTTAGATGAAGCATTGTATGTCATGTCATGACTTGATTGTATGATTTGAGAATATACTTATGATTGTGATTGTGGCTTGTTGAATGGATCGAGTGTTGCGTTTTGACACACTAACTGGGATCGGTTGCCACGTTCCGGCATAAACATTGGATCGGGTACTACGAACCGGTACACTAACTATTTGAGTTTAGGTTCCATGGGAGGGCCAATGACTTGTTGTAATTGCATGTTGTTGAGAATGTGATAATCGATATTGTACATGTTCGGTATTTGCATGTTTATTATGTTGTAATGGCTTGTGTAATGATCGTTAGAATTTAAGGGTGTGCCAGTTCTTCCAGGCTGCCATGAGTACTCTTTCTGTTTAAGTCCACATTTCTGACTTAGACTTTCTAGTTAGTTATTAGTACATTAGTTTGGGGTTGTAAACCCTCTTGTTTAGACTTATGGATTTTGTCAGAGTTTTGGTATGTTGACTTTCAGATTCTAGGTGTTACTTCCGCATTTGTTTAGTTGTTAGACTTTTGTTGGAGTTTATGGGAACTCCCTATTTTTCTTTTCTTAGCATTTAACTTGCTTACGTAACTTAAATGCCTTAGTATTTTGATTAAAGTTAGTTAGCTAATTGGTATTAATGGTTCTCCCACCGGAGGGTTAGTGTGGGTGTCAATCATGATATCTACGTCGTGACAAAGTTGGTATCAATGCCTAGGTTCATTGATCTCGATGTACCAAAACGAGTCTAGTAGAGTCTTGCGGAATGGTACAGAGACGTCTGTACTTTTCTTCGAGAGGCTATAAGACTTCTGGAAATCTCTCTGTTTTCTCTTATCTCCTTTCGTGCTATAACTTGATTCCAATTGGTATCTGGCGATTCAAATTGGTATCTAACCTCTTTCACTCTTCTGTTCGTAGATAGTTAACACTAGATTCAACGACGTCAGGCACATAGCTCCCGTCAATGCTGCAGTTGAGGAATCTGCAGCGAGAGGTCGCGGTCGCGGTCGAGGCAGGGGTAGGGGAAGAGCAAGAGGTAGAGGCCATGTAAGAGTAGCACCTACTAGGGATGGAGCTCCTGTTGAGAATGCTCCCAGAAATGAGAACCTTTTTGCGCATCATGAAGGGGTAGATGAGAATATCTAGGTTGAGAATGAGGAGAATGTAGGACAAGAGGAAGAGGTGCAGACTGAGACTACATGTATTCCTCCCATAGACCTAGTGTTAGCTCAATAGATCATGTCATTCTTGAAAGGATTGGTTGGTCTTGGAGTGCTTCCCTCTGTTCAAGCAACTCAAGATCCCACCAATCCCATTATTGCTATCACTGTCCCCAAGGTGGGTGGAACTGTAGGTAATTATGCTTTCTTCCGTCCTTTATTGGGTCCTGTTATGACTGGTAATAAGCATGAGATGTTGACTAAGTTCTTGAAGTTGAAACCGCCTGTGTTCCATGGTTTCGAAAGTGAGGATGCATATGAGTTCATCCTAGATTGCTATGAAAGGATTCATAAGTTGGGAATTGTCCATCAGCATGGGGTTGAGTTTGTGACTTTTCAGTTTCAAGGTGAGGCAAAGCATTGGTGGAGAGGGTATGTGGAATGCAGATCTTCAACTTTACCCCCACTCTCTTGGACCCAGTTTCATGCTCTGTTCTTAGGAAAGTATGTACCCCGGACCATGAGAGATCGTAAGAAGGATGAGTTCATGGCCTTGGAGCAAGGTGGTATGATTATGACTGCTTATGAGGCCAAGTTCCATGATTTATCTAGATATGCTACTCAATTGGTGACTACTGAGGAACAGAGGATTCGTCTGTTTATTAAGGGACTGAATTCTGAGTTACAAGTATTATATGTTCATATGACCTCTGCAGGAAAAAGTTTTAATGAAGTGACAGACTTTGTGAAGAAAGTAGAGGGGGTGAGGCGAGACGGTCAGGTTAAGGCATTGGCTAAGAAAGCCAAAAATTTAGGCAACTTTCAATGATCTTACTCCAAAGGTTCAGGGAGGCCAACACTTGCAGCCCGGCCAATCAGTCTGCCATGCCCACTTCTACAGGTAATTACTCTAGAACTCTACCTCAGAATTTGATTCAAGATAGTTAGGGAGCCACACCTTCAGAGGGCAACGGGCCATCTTTTGATCGTACTTGCTACAATTGTGGAAACCTAGGCATATGTGGAGAGATTATCCCCACCCGCGTATGATGGAATCCGCACAGCAACAGTCTAGAGCAGTGGTACCCGCAGGAAATGGTAATAATGGTCGAGAACGTCCACAAGGTGGGAGAAGAGGTAATCATCGAGGCCGTGTGAGTAGAGGAAATAGTAGCGCATGCAGAGGTGCAGTGCAGCCAGGCAGGGAAGTCGCCCGTCACAATGATAGAGCTCAGTGTTATGCCTTTTCGGGCAAGACCGAGGCAGAGGCGTCCGATGCGATGATCATATGTGCTATTCTTGTCTATGACCGGATGACTAATGTGTTATTTGATTCGGGTTCTACTCATTTTTATGTATCCGTGCGATTTTCCTCAGAGTTTGATATGATTTGTGATATACTTGATGCCTCCATCCATGTTTCTACCCAGTTGGAGAGCCGGTCAGAGTCACCCATGTCTATCGTGCTTGTCCTATTTTATTTATGGGTTTTCAGACTTGGGCTGATTTGGTGATTTTGGATATGACTGAGTTTGATATAATCTTAGGCATGACTTGGTTGTCCCCCTATTATGCTGTGCTTAATTGTAATACTAAGTCAGTAACTTTAGAAATTTCGGGAAGGGAAAAATTAGAGTGGAAAGGGGTGTACAAGTCTGAGCAAGTTAAGGTCATATCCTTCATACGGATTAGAAAACTGGTAGGGTAGGGTTGTTTAGCTTATTTGGCTCATATTCGGGATGTGGAGGTTGAGTCTCCATCTATTGAGTCTATCCTTGTGGTGTTAGATTTTAGAGAAGTGTTTCCTACTGATTTGTTTGGTATGCCTCCGAATAGATATATAGATTTTTGTATTGGTTTGGAACCTGGTACCCGCCCCATTTCTATCCCTCCATATCGTATGGTCCCGACAGAGTTAAGAGAGCTTAAGGCTCAAATCTAAGAGCTTCTTGATAAATGATTTATCCATCCCAGGGCATAAATGATTTATCCATCCCAATGCTTCTCCGTGGGGTGCCCCCATTTTGTTTGTTAAGAAAACAGATGGTAGTATGAAGATGTGTATAGATTATCGGGAATCGAATAGGGTCACCATTTGAAAAAGTACCCATTGCCTCAGATAGATGATCTTTTTGACCAATTGCAAGGTGCATCAGTCTTCTCTAAAATTAATCTAAGGTCTAGTTATCATCAATTAAAAATTAGGCTTGTGGATGTTCCTAAGACGACGATTAGAACCCGCTATGGGCACTACGAGTTTCTAGTTATATCGTTTGGGTTAACTAATGCACCTGCAACCTTTATGAGTTTGATGAAAGGTGTGTTCAAAACATTTCTTGATTCGTTTATTATAGTCTTTATTGATGATATATTGGTCTATTCGAAAAGTGAGGAGGAGCATGCCGACCATCTTCATATTGTTCTAGGTGTTCTTGGGAAACAAAAGTTGTATGCAAAATTTTCTAAGTGTGAATTTTGGTTGACTTCGGTTGCCTTTTTGGGGCATGTAGTTTCAAATGAAGGGGTAATGGTAGATCCCCAAAAGATCGAAGCGGTTAGAAATTGGGTTTGATCAAATTCTGTGACTGAAATTAGGAGTTTTGTGGGGCTTGCCAGCTATTATCGTGGATTTGTGAAGAATTTTGCTTCCATTGCCACACATTTGACAAATTTGACCAAAAAGGAGATACCATTTGAATGGACTGAAAAATGTGAAGAGAGCTTTCAAAAGCTCAAAACTCTCTTGACCACAACACCTATTCTAGCACTACCGGTGGAAGGTAAATTTCTTATAGTTTATTGTGTTGCTTCACATTCTGGTTTGGGTGTTGTGTTGATGTAGGATAAGAATGTTATACCTTATGCATCACGTCAATTGAAGGTGCATGAGAGGAATTACCGAACGCATGATTTGTAGTTGGCAGCGGTGGTATTTGCTCTTAAGATTTGGCGGCATTATCTTTATGGTGTTAAGTGTGAGGTATTTACTGATTATCGTAGTTTGCATCATGTGTTCACTCAACAGGATCTGAACTTGAGACAGCGAGAGTGGATGAAGTTACTCAAGGATTATGATGTTACCATTCAATATCATCCAGGTAAGGCTAATGTTGTGGCAGATGCTTTGAGTCGAAAAGCGGCGAGTATGGGTAGTCTAGCTTGCTTGAGTGTAACCAAGCGACCTCTGGATAAGGAAATTCAGACCTTGGAGTCTAAGTTCATGCAATTGGGAATCTTAGAAAAATGAGGGGTGTTAGCCAGCATCAAAGTTAGTGCCACGTTCCTTGAGGAGATTAAGGCCAAACAATTTGAGGATGAACATTTGAATGAACTCAAGAAGAAGACTGTGATTGGTAAGGCACAAGAGACCACTCTTGATGCGGAAGGTGTGCTCAACTTTAAAGGAAGGATTTGTGTTCCTCGAGTTGATAACTTGATTTAGAAGTTGTTAACAGAATCCCATGGTTCGCGATATTCCATTCATACGGGTGTGACCAAGATGTACCGAGATTTGAGGCGAATTTATTGGTGGTCGGGCATGAAGAAGGATATAGCGGAGTTTGTGGCTAAGTGTCAAAATTGCCAACAAGTAAAGTATGAACATCAAAGGCCTGCAAGTTTGCTTCAGAGAATGTCAATTCCGGAATGGAAGTGGGAAAGGATAGCCATGGATTTCGTGGTTGGTCTTCCCAACACATTGGGGAAATTTGACTCTATTTGGGTAGTGGTTGACAGATTGACTAAGTCAGCCCACTTTATTCCGATAAGAAAAAATTGTAATGCTAACAATTGGCTAAAGTTTATGTGAAAGAGATCGTGAGGTTACATGGGGTGCCCCCTTCTATCATCTCAGACCGTGGTACCCAATTCACATCCAAGTTTTGGAGGAAATTGCATGATGAATTGGGCACACAACTCACTTTTAGTACAACCTTCCATCCACAGACAGACGGGCAGTCTGAGAGGACTATTCTAGTGTTAGAAGACATGTTGAGGGCATGTGTGATTCATTTTGGAGGACATTGGGATAAGTTCTTACTATTGTGTGAGTTCTCTTATAATAATAGTTATCACTCCAATATTGATATGGCACCATTTGAGGCACTTTATGGGAGGGGATGTAGATTACCCATAGGATGGTTTGAGGTTGGAGATGTGAAACCTTTGGGGGTGGATTTAGTGAAGGATGCTCAAGATAAAGTGAGGAGCATCCAAGCTAAGCTTCTAGCAGCCTAGAGTAGACAGAAAAAATATGTGGATCATAAGGTAAGAGACATGCCCTTTCAGACTGGTAAGAATGTTCTTCTTAAGGTATCACCCATGAAAAGGGTGATTAGATTCGGCAAGAAGGGCAAGCTAAGTCCGCGATACATTGGTCCATTTGAGGTTCTTGAATGTGAAGGGCCGGTGGCTTATAGATTGGCTTTCCCTCCTAACCTACCGGGAGTTTATCCGGTAACTGGACAGCCTAATTTCAAAAAGTCATATCTCACTCATCCGAACTCGAAACTTAGCAAAATCGGTGGCATTGAAAAGATAATTCAAAGATATTTCCTACGGTATTTGGTAGCGCACCTAAATCATCCTGAGCTAGGAGGTATGATTGTTTGAAGTCAACCCAAAACTCATACTTAGCTTAACTTGCAAAATTTCAGATCTTGCTATTTCCAATTCGATTCTTTTTGGAACTCAAGGTGCTACGTCCAGTGACCTTAACACTCAAGAAATTTTAAATTCCTTGCACAAATCTCACTCACTACAAATAAGGGTTCGAGTCTTAGTTCAAAAAATTTCTTGGGTGTTACATAAAATTACTCAAGGTAATAATATATGCACAAGTGAAAGATCCAATTATGATTATATAGAAGAAATTTATTAATCTACCAAGAAGAGGTAGGAGTATATATTCAATAACACAATAACTCTTGTATTTTTGTTCATATCGAGTGTATCTCTCTACATTCAATGTATCTCTACAGATTGAATGTATCTCTCACTACGTTGAATTTATTTAATAAGACACCCCTATTTATAATACTAGCAACCAAAGTAAACTGAGACTAGGAACTTATAATACTAACAATCAAAGTAAAGTAGGACTAGGAACTTACCTAACTAACAAATCTTCATTAAAGACAAATAAGTAAATACGATAAATAACAAATCATAAACTAGTAAGAAATTCTATTCATGGTTTATTTCCTACATAGTCTCCCTTAAACCAATATCTTCAAATGTGATCATGCCTTGTATCTTCTTCACCTTTATGAACAACTCCATAAGTGATAACAAGCCTTGTAGAAGTTACGCATCTTAGATTTCCTATCAATTTTCTTAAATATGTAGCATCAACAAAATTGTGTGTGCCACCTTTAGTCAACTCGAGTCTCTCTTTAGCACAATCCAAAGTCAAATTGACTTTCTTCATTTTAAACATTTTTAAAATTTCATCATCATGTTTTTTTCCTTTTCTTATTCTTGAATAACTATTCCTAACTTAAAATTGTTTGTTTATCCTATTGATTTGTATTTGGTCTTGCATATCCATTTGACCAAGTTGATTGTGTATCTGATAAAGTAAGATCTTCAACAAATAATATTTCATGCTTTTCAAAACATATAATTTTGAATAATGATTCAGAGTTCATTGTATCTGCACTATTCAAAGTCATGCACTTCAATTGCGGATCTAGAACTTCAATTGTTTTTGCTACAATTTTGGGTTGTTCATCAAACTTTGCTTTTGATGAACACTTTTGCTTCTTTTATTACTAGCTTCATCTTTTAAAGCTTCAACTAATTTTTCTTGTGAGACAGTAGTGAATATTATTTATTTTTCAATAGCTTCACATTTTATAGATCAATCATGTCTATTACATGTCTCATGAATTAAATTACTAGCCCCTATCGAAGCAACATCAGTTTCCATCAAAATTGTTTGTTTAGTTATTTAAAAAAACTATTAACCTATTACATTGAACACAATTGAAGTCTTCTTTGCAATTAAAGACATCTATACCACAATGAAAATTATCTCTACCTTCCCTTTCTTTCTCCACAATTCTAAAACTTCGGTCTTCTTCATATATTTCTGACAAACTAAATGTATCTTCTTTATCATCATTTGCTTGGTCTTCTTCATTTGTTCCAATCAAACTCAATGTCTCTTCTTTATCATCATTTCTTTGCAATAACTTGTCCACTATCACACCTATTTTTTATTAAGACATATCTCATACATGACAAATTCATCTTCTAGGTCACCAATTCTTAAGATGTTCAGATTTTAAGTAGACTCAATATTTGTCTTCTTGGTTTGAAACTCTAAACTTAGAGAATTTAATATATTTTTAATAATTTTAACTTCTTCTAATATTTATCCATTGATCCTTAGACAATTAAAAATATCTTTAATTCTTGTAAAAAAATCTTTGATTGATTATGTTGGTTTCATCTAAGCCAAGTCAAATTGTTCCCAAAGTTCTTGAAGTTTTTCTCTCTTCACATCTGTAACACGTCGATATGGTTTTGTTAAAATTGTCCAAGCCTCCTCTGCTGACTTAGCATATAAGATTTTATTATATACATGCAATTTGACCTTGCTATTAAGGTAAAAATATGTCATGTAATTTAATTTTCTTTTTTTTTTCTCCAATTATATAACTAATTAACCTGTCAATATTGTGCCCTCTGGAACTTCCATGAATCCATTATCAATAATGGACCATAGTTCAACAGCTTTGAAAAATTTATTCATCTGTTGATACCAACTCTCAAAATTATTTTTGCCATCAAACGCAAAAAATGAGATATTCATGTAAATATGAAATATGAAATATGAAATATGAAATACTCTTGTATATGTCGAATTCACACAAGACTTATATAAGGATCTCACACAAGCTCTTATACCAATTTGAAAGAAATAAAATTACCCAAAGTAATAATATATGCACAAGTGAAAAACCCAACAACAATTATATTGATAAAATTTATTAATTTACAAATAGGAGGTAGGAGGCTTTATTAAATAATTCAATAACTTTTATATTTTTTTTATACATTGAGTGCATCTCTCACAACATTGAATGTATCTTTCTACATTGAAAATATGTAATAAGCCACCCTTATTTATAATACTAACAACGAAAGTAAATTAAGGCTAGGAACCTACCTAACTAACAAATATTAATGAATCATAATTAAGTAAATACTATAAATAATAAATCATAAACTAATGAGGAATCATATTCTTGGTTTATTTCCTACATAATCTCTCTTAAATCAAGATCTTCAAATGTGACTATGCCTAGCATCAAGCATCTTAGACTTTCTACCAATTTTCTAAAATATGTAGCATTAACAAAATTGAGTGTGCCAACTTTAGTCAACTCTAGCCTCTCTTCAGCACAATCCAAAATCAATTCGCCTTTCTTCATATTAAACATTTCAAAAATATCATCGTATTTTTTTATTTTTTTGCATTCTTGAATAACTAATCTTGCCTTAAAATCGTCTGTTTCTCCAACTGATTTGTACTTGATCTTGCATGTCCATTCGACTTTAGTTGATTATGTATCCGGTAGAGTAGGTCTGTCGACAAATAATATTTCATACTCTTCAAAGTCTATAATTTTGAATAATGATTCAAAGTTGATTGTATCTTCAATATAATAGTGATGCACTTCAATTGTGGATTTAGAACTGCAATTGTTTATACTTCAATTTTCGGTAGATCATAAAAAATATGCTCTTTGTGAACATTTTTGCTTCTTTTATCAATAGCTTCATCTTCAAAAGCTTCAACTGATTTTTGTTTTGAGAAAATAGTGAATATTTCTATTTCTTTTTGCAATAACTTCACCTCATATAGAACCAATCATGTCTATTACATGTCTCATGACTTAAATTACCAGTCTATCAATTTTCACCAATTTTTTTGTTTAGCTATTTCAAAAAGAATTGACTTATTAGATTGATCACTATTGGAGTCCTTTGCATTCAGTACATCTATAACATAATGAAAATTACCTCTACCTTCCTTTTCTTTCTCCATAAATTTTCAACTCTGATGTTCTTCATATATATTTTTTTAGATTTGATGATTCTTATTTATCATATTTTCTTCGTAATTTTATATTCTTCAAATTGATATCTATAAGGTAATGGCACACGCGATTTTGTTGATGCTACATATTTTATTTTAAATTGGTACCAGAGCTTGTGTTAGATCCTTAAAAAATCCTTGTATGAGATACAACATATATAAAAGAATATGAGTATTTCATATTTGCACAAATATCCCGTTTTCGTGATTGACAGCAAAAATGATTTTTATAGTTGTATCAACAGATGAAATATTTTGTCAATGTTGTTAAACTATGATCCATTATTGATATTGGATTCGTTGATGTCCCAAGGGGAACAACATTGACCGGTGAAGTTGCAATATAATTGGAGATAAATAGACAATTGGATTATAAGGCATTATTTTACCTTGATAGCAAGGTCAAATTGCATGTATATAATATAAAATTTTACATACTAAGTCAGCAAAGGAGCCTTGGACAATTTTAGTAAAATCACATCACGTGTTTCAGACATGAAGAGAGAAAAACTTCAAGAGCTTTGGAGACAGTTTAAGTTGGCTCAGATGAAACCAACAGAATCAATCAAAGATTTCTTTACGAGAATTAAAGAAATTGTTGATGGCCTCAGGATCAAGGGAGCAGAATAAGAAAAACTTAAAGTTATTGCAAAAATATTAAATTTTCTAAGTTTAGAGTTTCAGAACAAGAATAAAGATATTGAGTTTATTCAAAATCTGAATACCTTGAGACTTGGTGATCTAGAAGATGAATTTATAATGTATGAGATGTGTATTAATTAACAAACAGATATGATAGAAGGGGAGGTATTACAAAGAAAGGATGGTAAAGAAGAATCATCAAATCTGACAAAAATATATGAAGAAGATCAAAGTTGAAAATTTGTGGAGAAATGAAGGGAAGGTAGAGGTAATTTTTATTGCAGTATAGATGTCATTGATTGCAAAGAGTACTCCATTAGTGATCAATCTAATAAGTCATTAATTTCTGAAACGGCTAAACAATTTTTTTTGGAGGAAACTGATGTTGCTTCTAAATAGGCTATTAATTTAAGCCACGAGACATGTGTTTGCAACAAATTTCCTTAAGCGCTGAAAATTGACTGCAAGCAAAATAAATAAAAGAAAAATATAATTTTTATTGATGACTTGTTGTGAGTACAATTCTGTTGTCTTGATTCTCTCTCCTAAGCTTCTCCAAGATTCGAGGGCCTTTCGTAGCGTACTTCTCGAATTATTGGATTATGTAGACCTCCTTGAGATGGTGTCGATCTCCGGGAACGTCAAAAAATGCTTCGCCGTTTCAAGTCGATCTCCGAGAAGAACTCTGTTGATCACTCCCTCAAAGAGCTATATAGTTGATGTTGTAGCTTTCTCCAATTGTAGAATGCTTGTTGAAGAGTTTTCTCAATGCCTTTAGAATGTCATGTACATCCCCTATTTATAATTGTAGGGGGTGGACAATGTTGCATATGATTGGCCAAAGGATGTCATTTTGACACTTGGCAGATTGTGATTGGTTCTTGCATTTGACTGGGACTACTACCTCATTTGGACACGTGGCGTCACCTCGTTGGTCTTGAATGCCTAGTCATCGTGACACGAGTCATGGATTTGGGCTTCAAGGTGAAATGAACCTTGGACTTTAATTTAATAAAATTGACTTATTTATTTGTAAAGCCCAAATTAATCATTCAGCCCAAATAAACATGAATTTAATCCAAATTTTGTATGAATTAAATCCAATAAAATTTGTGTGTCTACAACATGTAATATACATGATTGATCTATACAAGGTGAAGTTATTAGAAAAGAAATAAAAATATTCCCTATTATCTCAAAAGAAAAATTAATTGAACAATTTGAAATAAATAAAATTACCCAAGGTAATAATATATGCACAACTGAAAGGTCATGTTAATTATGGTATATTTGGATAGTGTAGATATGAGAATATTTAAATATAGTATGATTAAATAATCTAGCTATGAGAATATTCTCTAATCTCTTAAATTAAGCAGTTAGGAGATTGTGTAATATTTTATTATCTTCTTTCTTTATTTACATTATCTGTAACAACTATTTAATTCCGTCAACTTGAGGGAATGATCAATCAATTCAACTCCCAATATCTCCTCCTCTTCTTCTTCTTCTTCTTCTTCTTTCTTCTTCTAATTTCTCATGGTATCAGAGCTATTGATTTTCTTTGGCCCTCTCTCTGAATGTTCTTCTATTTCAGTAATAGAAACGGAAAACAAAACAGATGAATTGATCAATTGATTGCTAAATCAACCATATCAAAAAACTGTCAAGTCTCATCCCTCTCTTTATTCAATACTTCTTTTTGTGACAAAAAAATAAAGGCACATAATGGATGGATCATCTCAGTCTATCACTTTAATTGGAGTAGACTATAATGACTACCTTTCAATATCAAACACCAAGGAAACAATCATCAACTTCTTGCACAATACAACCTGGTAACTCATTTGCATATGTCGCACAGTCTTCATCTCAGGAACAATGGATTCTTGATTCAAGTGGTTCTGACCATATTTTTTGTAACAAAAATATTTTGTCTACTCTAACTACCCCTTCTACTCTCTCTACTATTACTTTGGTGAATGGATCAAGGACGATTGTAAAAAAGATATGTATAGCTCATCATATGCCTTCCATACCTTTAAAATCAGTCCTTTTTGCACCTGAATGTCCATACAATCTTATTTCCATTAGCAAATTAACAAAAAAACTTAAATGCGTTGTAAACTTCTTTGATGATTCTGTTCATGTGCAGGATTGGAGTACGTGACAGGTGATTGGAAAAGGACACGAGTCACATTGATTGTACCTGCTCTTTATCCCAAAACCACATGTTGCATTCACTTGTTTTGTTTCTTCTGAATTGCTCCATAGTCAATTGGGTCATCCAAGTCTCTTGAAATTGCAAAAGATGACCCCCAATTTATCTAGTTTATCTTTATTAGAATGTGAGTCGTATCAGCTTGTAAGCACACTCGTTCCTCTTTCCCAAAATGCATTAATAATAGGGTCACCTCTATGTTTGAAATCGTTCATTCGGATATATGAAGTCCAAGTCGTATGAGTTCTTCCTTAGGCTTTCATTATTTTGTACTTTTATTGATGACTATTCTCGGTTCATGTAGGTTTTTTAAAGAAAAATATATTTGAGTTATTCTCTATCTTTCAGAAATTTCATGCTAAAATTCGCAATCAATTTGGTATTTCCATTAAGAAGTTAATTGGTGATAACGCCCAAGAATACTTCTCTACTTCTCTCTCTTCTTTTATGTCATCCCAGAGCATATTGCACTTGTCTTCTTGTGCACATACTTCTCAATAAAATGGAGTTGTTGAGAGAAAAAACAGACATCTAATTGAAATAGCTCGAACATTACTCATTCACAATCATGTCCCTTTACGTATTTTGGGGTGATGCTATTATTACTACTTTATATTTAATCAACCGCATGCCTTCATCTATTTTGCAGTACCAGAGTCCTCATTCAGTCCTTTATCCGGACAAAAAAAAATGTCCTCTTCCTCCACGTGTGTTTAGTTGCACCTAATTTGTTCATAACCTTACCCCCAAAAAAGATAAGCTTTAGCACAAGGCTTTTATATGTGTCTTTCTTGGGTATTTTTGTCTACAAAAATATTACAAATGTTGTGATCCCTCTACCAATAAGTACTTGATCTCTGAAGATGTTACTTTTTTTTATACTTCTTTGTATTTTGCTCCTAATACGGAAAATTTGAAGGCTATGGCAGTCCTTCCCATTCCAATTATTCCAACCCCAACTCCACCTCAAACTCTTAAGGTCTATTCCCGACGAACTCAACCTCATGCTGAACTTGATAATCCAGTTGGTATTTCTAACTCTGATATAGGTGCACAAAGCAATATTAGTGACTCATTACCTGCTCCAACAATGTCTTCTACTTCGGTCGAGCACTTATCTGATGATCTTCTCATTGTTCTTCGTAAAGGTACTATAAGTAATTCCAATCAAACTCTCATTTATTCTTATTTAAGTTATCATCGTTTGTCACCTTCATATCATGCGTTCCTTACTAGCTTATCATCAGTCAAAGTTTCTAAGACTATGACAGAAGAACTGGTTCATCCAGGTTGGCGTCAAACTATGATTGAGGAGGTCACTATTTTGAATGATAATGGTACTTGGGAGCTTGTTCCTTTACCTTAAGGCAAAACCACAATTGGTTGTCGTTGGGTATTCACAGTTAAGGTAGGTTTGGATGGAGATATTGATCGTCTCAAAGCAAGACTGGTTGCTAGGTGATGCACTCAGATTTATGACATCGATTATGGAGATACTTTCTCACTAGTTTCCAAGATGGCTTATGTTCTTCTTCTCATCTCTATGGCAACAAATGAATCATTGGACCTTTTTTCCACGGGACATAAAAAATGCATTCCTGCATGGAGAACTTGTTGAAGAGGTATATATGGAGCAACCATCAAGGTTTGTTCGTCAGGGGGAGTCTAGAATAGTTTGTAAACTTTGTCGATCCCTCTATGGTCTCAAGCATCTCCTAGAGCATGGTTTGATTGTTTTTGAGCAGTTGTCCAACAATTTGGAATGATTCAAACAGAAGTTGATCACTTTGTATTCTATATGCATTCATCTCATGGCAAATATATATTTTTAATTGTTTATGCTGATGATATTGTTATTACAGGAGATGATTATGAAGGTATAGATCAACTAAAACAACACCTCTCAAGTCACTTTCAGACCAAGGATTTGGGCAAGTTGAAATACTTTCTGGGCATTGAAGTTGCACAATCTGGCCATGATATTGCTATTACTCAAAAAAATATGCCTTAGACATTTTGGAAGATGTTGGTATGTTGGATTGTAAACATGTGGACAGTCCAATGGATCCAAATACTAAGCTTATTCCAAGACGGGGGGAGCCTGTAAAAGATCCTAGCAGATATCAGAGACTTGTGGGCAAACTCAACTATCTTACAATAACACGACCAGACATCTCATTTGTTGTTAGTGTAGTTGGCCAATTTTTGCAATCACCTTGTGATAGTCACTGAAATGTAGTGTTTCACATCCTGCGATATATCAAAAGCTCTCCAAGACAAGGTTTATTGTATAAAGATACGGGACACACCAATAGTGTCGGATATTGCATCGATTGGGCAAGATCTCCTTCTAACAGACAATCCACTTCAGGTTATTGTGTTCTAATTGGAGGCAATCTAATTTATTGGAAAAGTAAAAAATCAAGCTGTCGTAGCTAGATTAAGCGCAGAGGTAGAATATCGAGCTATGGCACTAGCTACATGTGAGCACTAGCTACATGTGAGCTTATGTGGTTAAGACAACTTCTCCAAGAATTGAAGATGGGAGGAGTCGAACCGATGACATTGATTTGTGAAAACCAAGTTGCACTACATATCGCTTCTAATGCAGTGTTCCATGAAAGAACAAAGCACATTGAGATAGATTGTCACTTCATTCAAGAGAAGATTGAGTTTGGATACATCACCACAAGTTTTGTCAACTCAAAAGATCAACTAGCGGATAGTTTCACAAAATCACTCCGAGGATTCAGAATTGACTATATTTGTGGCAAACTATGAGCATATGACTTATATGCTCCAGCTTGAGGGGGAATGTTAATTATGATATATTTGGATAGTTTAGATACGTATGAGAATATTTAAATATGGTATGATTAAATAATCTAGCTATGAGAATATTTCCTAATCTCTTTAATTAGGCAATTAGGAGATTGTGTATTATTTTATTATCTTCTTTCCTTAATTACATCATTTGTAACAGCTATTTAATCCCATCAACTAGAGGGAATGATCAATCAATTCAATTCTCAATATCTCTTCTTCTTCTTCTAATTTCTCAGATCCAACTATGATTATATAGAAGAAATTTATTAATCTACAAAAAAGAGGTTGAAGGTTTTATTCAATAACTCTTGTATTTTTGTACATATTGAGTGTATCTCTCTATATTCAATATATCTCTCTCTACACATTCAATGCATCTCTCACTATATGAAAATATATAATAAGACACTCCTATTTACAATACCAACAACCAAAGTGAACTAGAACTAGAACTAGAAACCTATAATACTAACAACCAAAGTAAACTAGGACTAAGAACCTACCTATCTAAGAACTCTTAGTTAAATATAAATAAATAAAATATCATAAATAACAAATCTTAAACTAGTAAAGAATCTTTTTCTTGATTTATTTCTTACAAAATGAAGGATCATATATAGTGGCAAGGTCCTTTCTCAAATTCTATTATAAAGATAAATTATTTAGGAATGGTTTATGATATTTGAACCAATAGAATATGGACACAAACCGGTTCTCTAACGTGAAGCCACCCAAAGATAATATTTTTCAACTGCACAAAAGCAGCTTAAAGTATGTATACTTTATATTAATTAAATTGTAATAATGGGGAAGAACAGATAAAGGAACCCACTCTGCAGGATATCACACATTCGTTTATTCTTCCTTTTTAAAGTCTTCATAATTTCCACTTTGTGGGGGATTAGATTTGATGCTTACTGTAATTTTAAAAAAGGCAAACAAATTACTTGAAAATATTAATAAAGTATTGTATAGTCATGATTTCATTGGTTTAATGAAACATTTGTGTCTTAAGCATGCATCCATTTGACGTAATCATATCCTCCAAATAATTAAATCATTCAACAACAATCTTCAAGCCACCACCTTTTCTCATGATATTTTGCTTGTTGGATTCCGATACCTCACTTCAACAATGTTTTAATAT